>RHLR01001012.1:0-10837 GCA_009806335.1 Davidsoniella australis
CACAGCCCACGAACTCGTTGAGGCTGATATACGTGTGCTTATCCGAGTCGCAGACGATTCGTGGGCTGTGTTTAGGGCCTTGAGGTTGTCCTGGGTGAAAACATCGGCCGCATTGGTAAAGTCCTTGATGCGTTCAGCGATTGACCGGCCAATGATGCCGGGCGGTTGACGGGTGATCTTGACCGGGTCATCTCCAGCCTCGGGAACAGGGATATAGGGAAGTAGCGGTTGGATATCCTTCTCAGAAACAAAATTTCTAGTATGAAAGTTGTTCTTCAGGCGCGAGACACACATGAGTTGGCCCGTGTTGGTATAGATGTAATTATAACCATTGGCATAGGAAACAACGACTGCTAGCAATGGGATACGTGAGTCAGATGATCTGATTTCCACAAGAGTTCCCGGAGGACACGACATATCAGCCGTAAAACTGTCGGCTTCCATAGCATCGGCTGAGTTCCCACCCGAAGCCACACCATCATCTTCGTAAATGTCTGCTTCACGGACCTCGCGCATGGCAAACATAGGCTCCGCTTTGGCGAGGAAGTTCGGGGTTGAGCCAGGAGCCACGGTTTCGCGCACGAAAAATTGACAGTCTTCTTTGTTTTCCTGCGCCCATTTTCGTAGCTCTTGGTATGATGTGGACGTCTGCTTGATATCTTCGGGGAATACTGCGGCCTGTGCCGGTGGTGGACGGGGACCTCTCGGAGCGAAACGTCGTAAACCTGCATTTGTTGCCTATTGGATCACATAGTAGTAGTTAGCAGAGAGTTTTATTGTCATTTCTAAATCGGGGGAATGGAAAAAAAAAACATACATAGAGTCTGGCGTTGGCAGTGCGGGCCAAGCCAAGGCACTGCCTTGATGAAGTCAGCGATCTCTGCATGATGTCTCTTGTTTTGTTAGACTTTGAATGAGAGAAGCGACCCTCAATCTACGCGAGAAGATTTCGTCGCTGAATTTTGTCACTGAGATACTGTGAATGGCACTTCGCTAACTTGAAGACTAGTGACTTTGGCGCATCGACTTGTGACGTCGTACGGATGGATGGATCACCAAAATTTTCGGATTATTGTTAACTACTAACTTTTCACTTATCGCCACGTGATTTTGTGCGAGTAAAAGGTTAGGGTTTATCTAGTGAGCCCCACGAAATTTAAAATGATAAAATGTCACTTGTATTTCTATAGAAGTCTATTAATATGCTGTACTACACGATATTATTATTATTTCTTTCTTTCAGAAGAAATATTAAATGAAGTTGCTGTGAATAACATGAAATGGATTATGTAGAGTGACTCAAGCTAGATAATAAAACATGGGGGTTGTATGCCAGAAAAAGTACGGAAGAAGTAAAAAAAACAAAGATATAGAATAATGATCGCGGAGCTTGTTTATATAATGCCTATTTTCTTGTCTTCAAAAAAAAAGAATATAAAAATAGACAGAGCTGCGAACTTTTTTACTTTTGAGTAGGAAAAAAAAGAATCAGAGATGTAAAAAAAAATAACAAAAAATGCAAAGAAAAAGAAAAAGGAACCCTAAAAACTCCGATGAACACCAATCTTCAAATCGATGATGAGATGTTGAGAAGATAGACCCCCCCAGTGAGCAAAAAATGAGAACGCGAATAAACAGTAGGATACAAATGACAAGTCAGATAAAAAAGTGACTGGACAAACAAAAGACAACATGAAAAGTCTGGCTTCATGTACAGATCTGTTGATAGATAAACAGAAAAGACGTTGTCGTGCTGAGGTAAAAACTGATACCCAAAGTATCATCCCTTCCATGGCTATTTGCCGAGATCGTGCTTGCCTGTTAGATTGCTCTCTTCTCTATTCCTAAATTCTCTTTGCCATGGTTGAACCAGCTTGATTATAACTCGGGACTAATTTCTAGTTGTTGTAGTAGTTGACCAAGATACCGTATTAAGTATTAAGGAGACGCAATTGAATTAGAGTTGAATATCGAGATGTCTTGCCGTCGAGTTTTGTTGCTGAGATCGCCAATAAACAAAGAAACCAGAGACTAATCTGTAAAATCGACAGTGTGAAAGATTATAGAATAGGGTCAGTGGGAACAACAAACTTCTAAACAGGAACAAAGAAAATATCCAAAGATAGTTTGCGGGTCGACGCCATAAGAAAAAAGAAAAAGAGCAAGGTGATGAGAAAATAGAGACAAAAGAATAGATCAAGGCTTATATAGAAACCTATAGCCTAAGTAAGAGTATAATGATGAATGTTACTGCAATGAGAAACACATATGATGATAAAAAAACAATAGTAGACGCGGGTATCATGAGAAGAAAATCAAGGCTAGCAAAAATGTGAAAAGAAAAGACAAAAAAAGATAGTCTTTCTTTGAGTTTCCTGTTCTCGCTCAAACATTCATTCAAAAGCCACGACTTGATGATGATGAGGATCCAAAGAAACTACCTTTACCAGCCAACATTCCAGATGATGTGCGCAATATCCCTGAAGGTATTAATTGTGTCAATGAGTTGGCCTACGAAATCATCTTTACTAGTTGAAGGAGGTGGTGGTGGGTGGGACGGTTGAGGAGAGTAGTAGGGGATATTTAAGGAAGATGAGGCCGAGAACCTCGAGTGTAGATATGTGTGTGAGGAGTAACAGGGTATAGTATTCATACCCGATGAAGATCTTTGCAAGCCGTCAGATGTGCTTAGACTGCTTGTTGATGTTGAGCGTTTCATGCCACATAGACCAGCAGACGAGCGAGAGAAGGAGGAATAGTCATAATCGTTCTCTTCGTCGTTATTGTCTTCGTCCTCCTCGTCCTCCTCGTCGCTATCGAAAGTGAACTTGGATTTGAAGGCTCCGGATGGAGCAGGCGTGGAAGATCTTGCCGCCAATGAGCGCCCAGCGCGACCACGGCTGACTAGGGACATGCTGACATCTTCTTGTTGTTCAATCTCAATTTCATCCTCATCATCCTCATCGTCACTGTCGTGGAAGAATCTGCCCGATTCCTTAGAGTGCTTGAGGGTAGTGCTAGCATGAAGAGTGTCTTGGGATGATGAAGGGGACATGATGGGACTGCGGAAGGTGTGTTTCATGGCGGTGTCTGGCGATGGCGAGTCATCTTCACACTTGAGGAAGATGGAAGGCAGCATCTTGATGGTCTTGCTGTAAGTAGACTTGCCAGGGGCGGTCTTGCGGCGCAGCAGAGGGACTCTGCGGGCGCGAGTGCGCATGAGGATACCATCCTCGTCGTCGGAGAAAGAATGCTGATATGAAGGCTCATCATCGGCATCATCGCCCTTGATATCAAGAGCGATGCATAATGAAACCTGTTCGTTGAAGTGAATATGCTTCTGGGCGGTGTTAGGCGACATGACGCCGGATGGAACTAAAGATGTTGGGCAGACTAGCGAATTGTCGGCGCTGAGTCGTCTTCGGTCCAGGAAATAGGTGGCGGAACGAGTCTGGGCCATCATTGGTCTTCTACTGCGAAGGTGATTTTGCTCGGCGTGAATAGCGGCCGTGGCCTGCTTCACCAGAGACGATGTGGACAGCGAGCGGTAGAGCATAGCCTCAGACTTACTCCGCTTCTTGAGAATAGGCTTTGTCGTTGAAGCGACACTTGGAGGGTCATTGCTGGATACATGGCCGTCCTTAGGGCTACCACTAGTCTGGAGGGGACCGTATAACCAAGTGACATCAGATTCTTTGAGCCTTTTAAAAATTGTTAGTAATGATATTAGAAGTTGATGGGTGGTATTATGCAAAAGAGAAGAATAATAAAAAACAAGGCCAAAAGAAATGAAGTCGACTGTAGGCAATGATGTAACAATGCGCAAGGGGATATAGAATATAGCCAGAGATAACCACTATCAGGTTTTTGATCGATGCGGTTATATATGACAAGGAAGGCCCTTTCAATAATGTTTAGTTGTTTGGTAAATTAAGACTCACCAGTTAAGTGTTTCGGGAGAGATTGTCTTGAGGTTGTTTTTTGACTTCATCCAGGTACGCCATGATGCGTTTTCTAGACGAGCAGAGTTGCTGAATTCGCCACGGCGAGAGACGACATATTTCCATGAAGACCAGATGTCTTCCTCTCGCCAGTCGTGGGACAAGTAGTCGACATGGCGCGATGGGATGGCGCGCACAGCTGTGTCGTCTTCAGAGTTGATAATGATGGGTGACTGAGGGCGAGAGGTCGTCTCCGAGTTGTCGTGGTCGGGAGAATATGAAAGTGTTGGCGAAGCAGTATATGAGTGGCCGTTCTTGGGACTCATGGGGGCATCTAGGTCTTCTGTGGAGTAGTAATTGTGATAGTTGGCGGGGACAACAAAGTGGTCGGCAGGCGTGAAGTCGCTGTCAGTGGAGCCGTCATAGTCAGAGTCCAAGGACATGGCGGACGAAGATTCGGAGTCGATAGACGGGGCCTTGTGTCTCGGTGGTGGCGATGAGGAGAATGTAGTGGTATAATCGGAAGCCGAAGTAGAAGTTATGGTGAAAGCATCGGTTAGGTGGTCACCACCAAATTGAGCGGTTGAGGACGAGTTGTGGAGTTTGGAGGTGCTGGACGAGCGTTTCATGCCGCCCAGGCCAGCAATTTTTGACTGGGACAGCGATCGTCGAAGACCTCCCCCGGAAACTGAGGGGAACATAGCGCTCTCCTCTAGTGAAAGCACAGCGGCCATGTGTGAGAAGAGGGCTGACAAGATGAGAGCACGAATAGCGATCTCTCAAGATCTCTTAAGGAGTTTGGAAGTGTTTGGAAAACACAAAAGCCAACAACAGCAGCAGCAGAAAAATAGAGGCTAAAAGGCAAGATAGAAAAGAGAATATGCCCAAAGCAGACAGAGCTTGGGCGTGGGCGGAGAAATTCAAAGGGGAGAAAAACCAGAAGAAAAAAAAACAAAGGCACAGGCTGCCTTTCTCTAGTCTAGTTCTAGTAGTAGACGATAGAGATGGATTTATGGATAGACGAGGGTGTTTGCGGTAAAGCACGGAAACACTAAGTTTTCAATGTTCCAGCGTAGAGTGTAGACCCCGGCGATGAGGACGCAAAAGTCGACCAGGCTCTGGGCTAGGCTGTGTGTGATTAAGAGAATTTTCTGATGTCTGTGGAGGTTCTAGTTCGAGTTCTAGTCCATCCAGCAACAGCAACAGCAACAGGAACAATTATACCAGCAATACTGGAGACAGCGTACTGGAGAAATGTTTTCAGTTCACTCTAGGGTGTTGCTAGCTTGCGGACATGATATAATGGATCAATGGGCTGAAAACGGTCATAGGGGAAGACGACTGTTTCCTCTAGCGTGGGTTTTGACTCCAGATGGAACAAACGTGAGAAATATTAGTGGGAGCTAGAAAGGGCGGTGGTGGTGTCTATTCTGATGTTAGCACAGTCTCGATATTAGTGCAAAGGTGATATCTCGGTGTGGCGAGAAGTAAGTGGTGCTGTAGAACGGTAGGGCAACAAAAGGACTGTGGTGTTCTAATGTTCACTACGAGAGTAATCCAATAGAAGATATACAGATGCATAGAAACAATCAAGGCTTGGTGGGCAGATGGATGGGTGGAAACTCACAAGGGAGCAGACAAATTGCGACCAACTTAAGGGAGAAAGGAGGATTGGGTGTTAGTGATTCGAGATGTAGGGGCCCACGGGGAGATGAAGAGAAAAAGAAAAGAAAGCAGGGCAATCGAGAGAGCAGGAAAGAGATGTCCTCGACACCAAGTCACGAAATTCGAGGAGAGCTACCGGTGAAGAAGTCGAGAAGGAGAGAAGAAGAAGAAAAGAGCTTGGACCGATAGCAGAGCCCGTCGCAGGAAGTTGTAGTTTTGTCTGTACATTAGTATACAAATGCAATCGCTGTTCTTTTGCTTTTCTTTTTCTTTTTCTTTTTCTTTTTCCTTTATCTTGGGGAACGAAAACGAAAAGAAAAGCCAGCTTTGCGGATGTTGTAATTTTGGCTGGGTAGGGATTAGTTACCACTGGTTGCAACTGTGACTTGGTGACTTGTGCAGCAAAAACAGCGACGTAGCAAGGATAAACAGAATCAGAATCAAGGACTGGCGGGCGGGCTAGGCTCAGAATGGATTTGACGGTGGTGTTTTTTTTCTTGTTTTTTTTTTTTTAGTAGGGATCTGGATCGAAAATTATTATTATTATTATTATTTTTTCTTCCTGTATTTTGGGTTTCACTGTTTCACTGGCAGGGGCCATCAAAGTTGAGTGGAAGTTTTTTTTTCTCGATTTTTTCCCTGAAGGAAGCTGGAAGACCAGGTGATTTTAAAACAAAGCCAAGATGTAACAAAGGCTGAAGGTGACGGTGACGATGTTCGTCTCAATGGCTTCGATCTAGGGCAAGGCTGAACAGCTAGTTCTCGTATCTCTGGCAATGTGAGATGGTGGACAGTCGTTTCAAACCCTTCATGTTATTGTGCGAATTCTCTACAATTGTGGGAGAGCCTCTTTCTTTCTCCACGGCAAAGCAATGCTACAAATACAAAAGCGGTGACGGATCCGTGTGGGGAAGGCGCCAAACGTGGGGAGAATTAGTTCTTTCCTGGTGGTGATCTTGTTGTTTGGATAGACCATTTGCTCTCATGATCCGTTATAGCAGATGGAAGATACAACGGATGTGGCATCCGCTGTTTGATGGAGAGAGAAAAATGCAAACAGACAGCTTTTAGGTGTGGAGGGGATTGGAGACAATTGTTTTTGGAGCTTCATGTCTATTTTTTATCATTTTTTTGGGTAATGCGACGCAGCAGAAATAGTAACCGGGCCTTATGGCTGGCTTAGGAAAGAGGGTCAGGCCAGGCCGCACAAGAGGAAAAGCAATGCTAACTGCTGCGCTGGACCAAATCATAGTGAGATTGTTTTATGTTTCTGCTCATTGAGTCACGATGAAATCAGCCCGATGACCAATAGCAAACATAGTCAACGATCAGAGACTTACGACGGCATAACAAAAGGCATCTTTCGAGATTCTCGCAGGCTAAAGTGCCACTGGAGCAGCTCCAAAGTGCGCTGAAGCAACTACCAAGCAGAGCACAGCACAGCACAGAACAGAATAAAAGCCCACATAAACAAGCAACCCACCAATAAGCCCCAGTGCCACCACATCACGACTTCCTAAACAGGAAAAAGGGTGAAGGTGAAAGAAGCCGCAATCCCTCCTTCCCTTCCCCCTTGTTATTATTATTGTTCAAGGTCGTTGCCATTGCCCTTTTTCATCATGTCCGAGGCCACCACAGAGTCCGTTTTTGGTGCTTCACTGAGTGGGGGAATATATTCCCTCTGTAGGTTTTGGTAGTTCCATTCAGTTGAATTGATGATGGAGATAATGGAGAGACTTATCTGTATTTTGTAGCCCTGTAATATATATATCTGTAGTAATAGAACTTACAGGCAGGCCAGTCCAGCAATTCTTTGTCGTCATAGCGCCTCAAGGTAAGTCATGTGCAGATCCATCTGTCCCCACGGTCATTTTGCTCGTTCATTTCATTCGTTATTAGTAAAAGGCGAGTTCTTTTGTAGTGACAGCAGCCCATTGCTTAGCTAGCCTGACCTCAACGTGAGTACATTTTATCACATTATTTTCTCCACTGTAAATTTTTATACAAAACAAAGTATAGGCTGTTTTATGATTCTTAGTTCTACTAGCCTTATTGCCACCGTTCTACAGATAAATAATTTATGTAGTATAACCTGATAACTGTATGTACATATGTATACAGTATATAGTATATAGTACACCACAGCATCGATTAGACACGAGGGTATTTTTTCCTTCTCCTTGTGTGGCTTTGTTATGTATTTTGTTCTACTTCGCAGTACTCCGAAACGATCATTTTGATGCCGAGAGGGGGCGATGAGTTTATAGTAGTTGTTGTCTCTATTTCTATCTGATCGTGAAAAAAGGCTCTTCACTATTCTATCTTCCATGCCATTTTAAAGCCGTTGATCACGGCCGAAATCTCGTACGGGCTCTGACCCAAAACAATTACAGGCGGTTTGCATCCCCTGCAACGTATCCAAAGAGAGAGTAGGAAAGAAAAATCGTAGAATAATCACACAAAAAATCAACCCGTACAGAGGCCACAAGAACGTCAAACAGCCCCCGTCAGCTCATTTTCCAATTCTACTCTGATGCCAAAGTCTTCTCTTTCTCTCTCTCTTTCTCTCTGATTCAATGGTGGGCTTTTCTGGCGTCTCGCAATGTGTCTGACGACGATCAAAAACCAAAGAACCTCTTAACCCAGGACATGGCCCCAAAGAAACAAGGAGAAACGCTATATCCTGTCCAATGAACGCTGACGGGCCTCGTTGCTGAATTTTGGGATTGGGAACGGTTACTAGTAGCTTTCTCGTTGCCTTTCTGTTCTTTGATCGTTGTCAGGCTCACATGAGAACTTCTTCTTGTTATCATGGATCAAGGGAGTTTAAGGGCTTGTAGGAAATCATCGCTACAAGCAGTTCGTATTTCTGTCTGCCTTGTCTCGTGAGGGCTTCTCTGCATCGAATTCGAATTGGGGAAGAACGATGGCTCGCTCAAAGGACTATTTGTTTCATCTCTTACATTATGGAAACTAAGCATCACCGCTTGTTCATGACATATCCAGTTTCCTCAACAAGCCTACAGTTATTCCTACGTCTCCTGTTTGTTTACATCGTCACTCTTAACAGACCAAGGAGCTACTGGTTCCTGGATCGTAGACAAGGCCATATTTACTGTTTGCATATTACATATTTACACTATGACAAACAGCTACATACATTCCAAGGCATATATATATATATACTGTTTTGGATAGTGACGCTAATAATGTCACGTTTTACTGAACCTCCCTGTCAAATTTAGACAGCATGTCTCGGCTTAACGAAAAATACATAGGCTAGCAAACATTATTCCTATGAAAATACATATGTTAGTCAACTAGTTTTCTTTTTCTTCATGAACCAGCGGCGAAGTAAACAGTCAACTATGTACTATGAATTCTCCATTTTGGAATTGAACATCAATCATACAAGATATCACCATATATAAGACATACATATACAAGTACATACACATATTTAGCCTTACAAATAACCTTTTTACATATCTAGAGAGAGGGGGGAAAGGGCGCGGTCAAGCTATTACAGACAGCAGCCAAGGCAGAAGAAGTCAGGCCATGTAACTCCATATATGGCCATGGCCGCAAGCGAGCTTCACAAGTGACAACAACACCAAAACAACAACGACAGGTGTCATCGCAGTAGCACATTATGAGGGGCCTTTTGAGTCGAAAAGAAACGTGCTCCTGCTTTCGTTTACGTCGTAGTCAGCATCGTCTTTTTTTTTCTGTTCACGGGACCAAAAAAATAGGCTGGCGATGCCGAATATTGTTGTACATGTAGCTTATATTTCCTTACCTCACATAAAGCCCCCAAATGTCATCTTTTTTCTGTCCTGGTTGTATCTGTATGTACACTAAGGAAAGGAATCCCCCTGGTTCTTTTCAACACAAAATACATAGCATTGAGGCGCCTCTAGTAAGCCTAATTAACAAGAGGAAGCTGAAGAAGCGATCAAGACCCAAATCCAAAAACGATCACATGGGCTCTCCCGCTTAGTTTGGTGTTTGGTGTTTGGTGCGGATAACTCCACAAAGGGCCCGCTGTCTTCCCCCCTCCATTCATATATCTGATCTCCCCCGTGGAGATTTTATGAGGCTATTGCTTTTGTCATTTGGCAATGGCTGTGGTCTATCAAACCAAGTCGTCGTCATTAATTGACATACAGCTATCTCCCCCCCCCATCTTACGAAGAAAACATTGGGATCACGAGACGTGGATAGGGTCCGCAAAAGCTCCAGGCCGGATGAGGGGTAAAGAGGTTAATATGGGCAAGCGTAATGTGCAATTCAACTTTTAAAGAGAACGGATAAGTAAGAGTAGGGACCATTAATCAACTTCTCGTTCCTCGCATTATTTCACTTACTGGGCCGTCAACCTGCCTGAAGCAGGAATATCAGTAAGCCTATAATGGCGCCGTTGCATACAACAAAATACTGAATACTGCGCAGCGTATATGTACAACTGATATGTAGACGCACAGTAATATCTGACATATCTGATATCACCAAAAGAACCAAGTCTCTCTCGCCTCACCTCGGCCACTCCAAGACTTTTTTTTTTCTTCCAGTAATCTGTACTCAGCTTCCACGTTCAGATGACTATTCTCAGCCTCGGAAACGGTGAGATGTAGATCTCGGATGTTTCGTGGCCTTTCTCGTAATACTCCTAGTTACCAACATTTTTTCCTTTCTGTCTGTTATATATTGTCTTTTTTTTATAACTTTTGTCACGCGGTACTTTTATGTGGGCCCTTTTTACCCTCTAGGCTGGCTTGTTGGAGAAGATGAATATAATGCCTAGTAGTAATACAAGGGCAATCAAAGGCTTGATCTCATCTCTTTAACAAAAAGTTGGGGTAGAAAATACAACGACTCCCTTTTGATGATTATAATCCCGATTCGAACAGGAGAAGCTGTTACAGTAGCTTTGGCGACTTTAACGATGATCCTTTGCCTCATCCGTTATAGACAAGCAAGTAAGGCCAAGAATGCTAGTTGTAGATGGAAGGCCAGGCAGGAACTTGAAGGCAAATTGAGTTCCGTAACCGATACACTAATAGTACCCATTAACGTCATGCATTCCAAGTGATGCAAACGCTGCCTTTCTAGAGTCTTTTTTTTTTTTTTTTCATTCAATTTTATTAAGGTGGAAATGGAGCTATAGCAGCTATGTAGCACCTCGGTATCCTAAGATACACGGCCCTGAACTAATTCTAGTATACAATGTA
>RHLR01001013.1:0-10843 GCA_009806335.1 Davidsoniella australis
TGTTGCTCATCCCAAGAAGGTGGATCTAGGAAGGTGGCATCAACAATTAGAAGTTGGCTTGTAACCTACTTTGTACTTAGTTTTGAATAGTATGATATTAGTTTCTTGTAAATAGTTGTTGTGATGGTGCGACGCCGGAAAGAAAAGGCAGAAAGACTAACCTTTATCTTCCGGTGAAATGAATGGCTTTGGCGCGTATATTAACATGTATTTCTTCCTTGGAGTTGGAAATCAAAGTACAAAGAATCAAGTGTTGTCATTACGTAATCATAGGACACATAAAAGTGCAGAAACTCATCTATCTACTACAAATTCCGCCTGCTTGTAAATAGTAATAGAAACTATAAGAAAATTGCTAAAAACCCCCAATTTCGAGTATCGATGCAGAAAAAGGGACAAAAAGTACGATAAGAGAAAACCAAACGGACCCATTCAATGGGAATGGTATGAGAGCCTTATAAAAAAAAAGCTAGGCTCGAGTCAAGTCGGCATGTTGCCCAAGTTAGATGTCAGGCCGCGTATCATGCTGTCATGGTCAAACGCAACCCGCATGCGTTGTCGGTATGCCCACTCATCCTGTTCTTCAGCCGTCATAGCTGCCCCAGACTCGAAGTCACCGGGCCAGAAAGGCAGCTTGGCCGAGAATCGAAGCATTCCAAGTTTCTCGCCCGTCCAGAATATGATGGCATCATCGTCTGCTGCTACACTATGCTCTGGACTTTTGCTTAGGCCTCGATGCCAGTGCGAGACAGACTGTGTAGATACAATCTTGCGTGCCATTTCGCCCGCTCCAATCATTCCAGCGTAGATTGACCCAGATTCGGGGCTGACGCGTTCTGATGATCCGATGCGGTGACGGCGAACCTCCGTGAACCCATCGCGCTCAAACCATCTAATCCATCCTGAAGCATCCGATGTCACGATGCGAGAACCGTGAGTAGCAATTGACATTATCTTGGAAGGCGCGCATGTCTGACGGTTGACGAGGATGGTTGACCGTGTAGGACGAGAGGCACGCCCAGGATGTGTTTGACTAGCAGCCAGTCCGTACAACTCAAGGGAACCCTTGGTGTTATATTCACCACCAGCAATCAAACTCCGACCGAAAGATTTATGCGATTCGGCAAGTTCTTCTATCATCCGATTTCCTTGCCGACGTTCATGGCAATGTGTGTAGTTATCATACAAATGTGGCGTCCATGTTAAGGATGATAAGCTAGCACCGGAATGAATAGAGTCGACGATTGACGGGAAGGTCCGCCGATCATAGTGAAGGATACCTGGAAACCGGCCAGCAACATATATATCGTTAGATACACTAAGGTCATTTCCAAACGCCGGTAAATGTAAGATGCTAAGGGGCGTTGGCTGTGATAGCGATGCGTAAGGTGGTAATGGGACACTTGAGAACAGCCCCCGGAAAACATTTTCGATGCGATCACTCCTATCAATGGGACCATGGCGTCGTCGTCTGCGGTCTCGGAAGTCATGGAGAAATATACCAAGCGATGTTCCAACAGTTAGAGGGAGGCCAGGAGTGCACGTTGACAAAGTCGTGATTGACCATTCAAACGACTGCTGGCTGATAGGCTTCAGCCGTTCTAGATCAACCTCGACGAGGCCTATGAAGAAGGGAAACATTAGTATCGCCAGATTTTGGGGAAGTATTCGGTAGAAACTCACGACTTTGGACAGCAAAAAAGCCTCGATTACTCGCACTATCTATAGTCACAGACTCAGTAACAGACGAGTCTAGGCGTTGTGACCGGCTATTGAAGTTACAACCGGGGTGGCTGTGGAGTACTGGAGCTTCACTAGTGGAAATTATAGCACCCCGTTGACCACGTGTACCGGCAACATCCCATATGCAAATGGTACCATCATCAAGGGGTGATACGGCAAAGAGATCGTCATTGACAGACTGACGGCCATTTTGGCCCGGAGTATAGAGTGACAGGCCACGACTTTCTATCAGATCGGATATACCGCCGTCGGAAATCTGAGGTTGTTCAAACCAGTTCACCTGAACGGGGCCATGGCGTTCGGCATACTCTCGATACCACGATATGGGCTCACCAGGGACCGTGTAGTCGAAATTAGCTAAGAGCTGCTGCTTGGTTGGTCTGATGGGATAGGTTGGTGAAGTGCCCGAGGATTTGGATGCGCAACGGGCGGTCGATTGGCGTTGAAGAGGTCGAAGACGAATAATATTGGCGAGGAACTGCGAGTCTTCAAAGGCGCGCTGCTTCCAAGTATTGTCATCTAGGCATAGTTTACGAATATCTTTATTCGTTCGCATTAACAGAGTAATAGAGCGGTTATCCAGATCTATCGGAAGGGCATATTAGTAAACGAGGGCAACGTGATGACGTAGTTTGACACGCCAGCAGGCAACATACAACTTAAGATCAAGAGCTGGAGTTCACCAGGGAGCTCCAGGAGACCCATTGTTGGATCGAATGAAGCTGGAGCCAAAAGGAGCCAAGAACAGAGCAGGAGGGTAAGGTATTCAGGGCAGGATTATGGAGCAAGAGAGAGATCTGGATGTATAAGCCGACTCAAGGGAGTCGATTCCAAGACGGCGGAGTCCAAGACAATGTCACTGAAGAGAGCAGAAAAGCGACGGCAGCACATGATACCATGGAATGGAGCCAGGATGGAAGGTCGGTTAAGTAGAAGACAAAGAGGCACAGAGAGCAGCTGAGACAGTGAAACGATGCAAACGCAGATGATGGCAATAGAAGGGAAGGAATGTTGGTAGAGGTAAGGCGAGCCGGAGACGCGGGCTTTAGTTTTCGGACCAGGAATCGATCTGGACCGCAGAGTTTGGTGAGCAGCAGCCAGACAAGCAGGTGGTGTTAGTAGAAAGCTTGAAGAGAAAGCTTTAAGAGGAAACTTTAAGAGGAAACTTTAAGAGGAAGCTTCAACGAAATGGTCGTTCGGCAGCTGCTGCAAGTAGATTTCGCAGCGGTGCGGTGGCGTTTGGTAGGTAGTAGTGGCCTGGCTGCTTGTAGCTATGGGTGAAGCTCTGACTACAGCTAGTATATTATAGCTAACGTTACTACTAGAGTGGTGCCAGTATAAGACAGCAGTGAATTGGCATCGAAGCGGTATTGCCAGGGCCAAAGGAATAATATAAGGTGAGAATGCCGGTCCACGATGGATATGGTGTGAAGATGGTGTGAAGATGATGTTGGGCGATGTGGAAGTAAAGATTAAAGTAAAGTAGAGGCAAAAGGCTCTCCCATGTAGGAATTAAAGATGCAAGATGGTAGGAAGTGCGGCAAGCCATGAATTAAGGGAAAGGAAAATAAAAATCCATATTATCCATAATATTACAGAGCAGGCCAAAAATACGACTGTTGAGAATAAAATAGAATAAATTCAACTATTTGCACCTACATTGCGTAGTTATGATAGACGAGTAATCTATCCCGAACAGGATATTTCCTCTGTTTTTATTATTTTGAATTCTGCCAGGTCCGACCGACCGGCACCGAAATCCCTCCAATCTGTAGCAAAAACAAAGTTACAGAGCCATAGTCAACTATACAACTGGTTATAACTACACCTGGAGCTGAGCTGAGCATTCCGAATTTGCCACTTGATGTTTGTCTACTAGCTAAAGTGCAGCCTTTTTTCTGGATCGGTGAGTTGTTAAGGGCTTTGATTGATAGCTACGCGTTACATCTACAAGGTTCAGTGAGGTTCTATATGTGCAACTAGGAGGCAAAATGTCATCCCACTTATCAAGCCCTATATCGCAGATCGTGGGAAACTGAACTACAACGCTCCTAACAGAAGCTCGTGTTTGTTTGAGCGGCTTTTTCTGTCCAAGATGGGAATTTTCATGGATCAGTGCCAAGCCAGTCCCATCCCGGAGTTTTAGTCTTAGTGCTTCCCGGAGATGGCAAAAGTTGAGCCCGTTCGCCGACAATTTCTAGTATACGGAGCGAGATCTTTGCGGCTATCGATACAATAGTCTGTGTGTTATATTCCAGGCGCTACTATGAGAGAAGGCCTCGTTGATCACCAAACATACACATACACAACAGTTGACCACGAAACAACAACCAGCAACTCAGCCAGACAGCCTATTCCCCGGGTAAGCCCAAGGTGGATGAAACAAGTCGCTAGGCTAGGGACCCCCTTGTAGTGTCTCTTGTTTCCTTGTTTCTTTCCCACGATCTGTCTAGCTATGCTTTACATTTACTGATATTCTACTGTTCAGGTAGTCAGCCGATGACAACCCAACTGAGCAAGTATGAAGCTGCATATCAGCTTTGACACTACATTAGACCCAACATGATGCCTAAAGTTACAAGCAGTCATCCTATCTAGCCACTTATCTTGAAGCTTTCACTTCAATAAACGATCCTGAATATCGCTATCATGTCAACATGGGAACCCAGCCCAGTAGTTAGCCAACTAGGGCACACGATCGGCAGAAAGGACGTTGGACATATAATACCAGTAGCACTTATACTTCTAGCAACAAGTAGTTGGCGGCCTCTTCCACATTTCATGAAATAGCCCACAGCAGCACCAGGATCTATCAATCTTAGTCTGTTAATCCGTTCCCTTCGCAATCGATTGCAAGCTCAGTGTTCATCTATGGCTTATTAGTGCTATTAGTGATATCTGCGGTAGAACGACGACTGCCAGTCAATATTGTAACCTTACCTTGCGAGCTTCTTTCTAAGTCTTGCTAGTATGTTTGTGAATCATCGCCGACTTTGGGTGCTACCAAACAAGACACAATCTAACAATAGCAGTATCTTCTACTGGAGTATCCCAGTAGCATCATGTATACGACCAGTAATCTGGCTCACATATAGAGCATTCTCATTCCTTATAGCCTTAGTATATCAGTGGCAAGAAAGCATTGTGTCAACCTAGATCCTCGAAAGCTATACCGGTCTACGCAAAGCCCGCCCGAAGAACCCATTTACTTCTTTCCGTTTCCTCTCTCTTTCTCTCATTATATTGCCCTATGACCATAATGAACAACTTCCCGTCCGCGTACCGGACTGCCACGAATCCTAGAGCTCCTATGGTGGTCTTCTCTTTTTTTCTAGGCTATTCTAGTAGTGGTATATCATTCTCAAGCCAGCCAGTTCCCAGACTGTCCGTGCGCTGCATCTCACTACTACTACAACAAACAGTATACAGTCTCTTCGAGATTCTATACATGTACATAATAATATACATGTCGGCTTGGCCTTGATCAAGTTTAGGCTCGCTTAGTCGTAAGCGGAAGACGAGAGTGTATCTGAGAGCTTGTACATGTATACATATGTTGCCAATCTTTAAAGATACTTGAGGGGCATGCAACTACATCTCTATATGTTGCTTGCCAGTAGAGCCACTGGTGAGCATGCTGAAAATGCATTTACTTCCTATCTGGCCTTGAATTTTACTCGTTACACATTAAGGTATATATCTCGTGGGTTAACTCGCTTCTACCACCATCACGTGCGGATCGCTCCTTTAATCTGGCCAAAGTACTCACAGAATAAGCAAAAATTATTCAGGAAACCAAAAGGGAGCCAGATCACCCAAGGACTAGGCTGGGCCGGACTGGTCTGGCCCTTTTAGTCGTGTCATTTGCGAACCCCGCTGCTTCGGCGTCCTTTCATGGATTTACTACGACTTTATTTTTCTCTATTGTGTCTTCAGCACGGACTACGGAAAGGTGAAGAGCAGAAAGAAAAAAAAAGATCCACGATACACATCCATCCATACTAAAGAGATCCATATATATTTAGTCTCTTTTTTTCTTACGTGGGGAACCAAAAGTACATGAACCCCAAGTTCAATGCAGACAACACAAGGGCATAATATGATATAGATCAACAGAACGATACACTGTATTCAGACAAGCCAATTTTTAACTCTCCGAGCAGAAGAAGATAGGGAAGCAGAATTTAGGACAAAGAAGCGCATATTATGCCGCAACTCGGACACATTATCACAGGTGACAAGCCTCACGCCCCCATCCAAACAGCCTCTTCCTATGTAAAGAAACAAAGCCTTCTGTCACTTCTCAGACGAGGTATCTTACATAGTTCCGTGCTCTAGCGTGTCGAACAAGAGACATATATCTAATGTCCGGGCCGAAGTCTCAATGAAGTACTTGCAGTTAGTTGCCTTCGTCTCCAAACTCTGAGAAAGGAGGAATAAAAGGAGGAGGGGGATCTTATACTGATAGTAGAAAACAATGTGTATTATTCCTTGCGCAATGTTGCAAACAAGGGTTAAGGGTTAGCAAGATGTAAGCTAAGGAAGCTTAGCTTGTTGCTTTATGTACTTTCGGCTCCGACTGTTGGTGGTTTCCCATCTGTTAATCACCTCTCACTTAGAATGGCTTCATGTAAAAGGGTTTTATAACTACAGAAGCTCTTTCTGCTGATCAACGAAAACAACGCCCGGCTGGCTGATCGGTGGACAATCCTGGCTTTGTGTCACACCGCCCAATGGGTATAGAACACAACAGGTGCTATTTTGGCGCTAATCCACGTTAATGAACCATCTTGAAGGGCAAAAGTAACCTGTCATAAGCGGACTGCGTCTTTTGAGACATCTTTGTGGCTTCTATTGTGGCCTAGACAAAATGAAATTGAAGGCATATTGGAATTACAAGATAACCCGATGAGCTGAATAAAGTTCTTCTTTTGGTGATTGGCTACAGTACAGATAAAACTGTGGATCTGCTTAGTAGCTGGCTAGTAGCCCCACCTTTATGTATTCCAATGCAGTGCAGGGTCTTTGAAGGTCTAGACCCTTTGTTTTCTTGTTGAAGGCAACATAGTTGTAAAGCGAACTAACAATGCACACTTAAAGATTGCACTAGGTGGTGATACCGATCGTAGCAAGTATTTCTGAGAGGCGTGCCGTTGCTAAAAATGTTCGAATACCGATACTGCCGTTGATACTATGTGGTCTATATCCAAAACACGAATTTCATGCAGGCTTAGTCGCACCAGGCTCATACAGCTGAACAATCTTTTGCTTCATCGAGCATTCCGGTACAGCAGAACTACCATGGATATCGCGGCCTACAGTGGAAGTGACTGGCACGATCGGTGGATGTAGTTCCCTAACTGTTCCATGGGCTGTGCTATTTTCAACTCCATAGCTCCATATCTAGTAGAAGAACATGGTACTAGAAAACGGGCGAAGAGGGGGGGGCGTTCGCATTCGAATGGCGGTCACATCAAGTGTAAGACGGACGGAGTCGGCAGCTCTAGTTCATCAGAACGATGCCCAATGTGATAGAGATTCTACGAATAAACATGTCCATATTCTGCATCGGGCTACCCTCGGCGCCCGACGTATACTGATCCAGCTGTATTGATGTATATGCGTGCCAGCTTACTGGAGCCTAGATCGTGCCTGACAAACTACTTAGTCTAGATAGAGTATCATTCATATGCCGAAGGTCTATTGGACATCGTGATGTCCCCCCTCCCGTTGTATTCGGTTGAAATGGAGAAATTCAAAATAAGACTAATCGCTAGGACCTCACACAGGCTGGCGTAGCCCCAATCCTCAAGTGTCCTGTTGGTAATGTGTATGTGTGGTAGGGCCAAGGAGACCGTATGCGTGTTGGAACTGGCGCCAAACTAGACGGCCTTGATCCGCTATGTATTTTAGGTGCTATACCCATTGCTGGATTCAGCTACAGAGAACCTGAAGTACCTAAATCGGTTATAAACCTAGCATGCACTACCGCACGGTAGAAATACCGATATCTTGATATTTATAGAGAGTCTGTGAGCATCATAACTATCTCATATCATACTTTCGAAGTAGTAATTTCTAAAGCTTAACTTGGGAGGAAAATCTTGGAAGATAGTCTGATATTTTCATTTACTCCTGTAACTACTTAGTAAAAGGACTGAAAAGACTGCAATTTCTGCTTTATGTGGCTCTTGCCTTGTAAAAACAGAAAAGTGATCTGCAGAATGTTGCCCAGCTATGATTCACATATTGAAATTCAGAAGAGAAGATTTCTTCAAACAACTGCTCGTATCATCAAATATTTAAAGTTTTAAATCTGGTGATATCGAAATCTTCAAGATGGCAACGGAACTTGATAAACTTCGTTCCAATATTCACGCTCAACGTGAAACTTCTCCCCAAAGACGAATGAGAATCAGCCTAGGCAAACGTAAAGCGGTTTTAAGCACCAACGAAGATTCTCTGGTTGAACTCATTGGGGAGCTTGAAGCTTCTCAGTACATCTTGAGGAACAATTTGAATGAGCCATCGATTGCATCGTAAGTAACTAACTACATGCTAAACAAAGTATCAAACTAACATCGTTGTCATCTAGAACGCCCGAACGGTTTTATCGCGAGGATGAAATGAACGGTGATGCGTCAAGCAGCATTCTATATCGAACTCCTGTCGATAGATATGATCTTCCCGAGCGACCTAGTGCACCCGTCCACCCGGGTTCCTCTTCAATATTGGTAAAGTGTCTCATCATATCGTTACGTTACTGCGTCAGCCATCTTGAAACCAAACAGCACTTGGCTTTCCTTTTATCAATGAATCATATCGGCAACTAATAATCTTGTGATTTGAACAGCGCTCATCTCCAGCTTACCCGCAGCCATACCGCAAGACGCCAATGTCCAACAATCGTAGCTCGTTCAACTTTGACCAGGCCGAGCTCTCATATATGACTGCAGGAACTCGCTTGTCGTATTTCGGTGCTCAGTCTCGTGCAGGTGGTTGTGCCGAGAGTGACTGGGTCACTGAAGCTGACTCCATGGTTGATCCGAATCGTCAAAGTCTTTACGTATTCCAGGGCGATAAAAGCAGCTTTCGCCCCAGACTTCCCGCACGCCCCCCCTCGCCCTTTATCAGAGCATCCAGCTTTCGGAATAGCGAGTAGCATAGTCTGCAACGAAAACAGCAAGAAGTCTCCGGGTACCGATGCTAGTTCATGTATGTCTGATTACGTTTCGAGGGAAATTATTCCACCCGTGCCCAAGATTGACCCTGCTATGCGGGCACGTCTGACTACAACTGCAAGAGTGGATTTCCATACTCCGTTGGTACACAAGCGACTACGCAGCCAGTTTGAGGGACCTGCTAAAGATGTCAACAATAAGCGGTCGATCCGCGCTATCAAGCCTCAGCTAGCCTTGCCTCGGGCGGGCAACATGGAACGCCAGCGAAGCAAGTTGACATGCCCAAGTCTTGCCCCAGAAGACCTACGTATAAACAAGCGTGGCCGCTTTGTCTCAAGCAGTGACCACGGACAGAACAAAATAGTAGCTTCCAAGGTTGAGCAGCTGCGTGATGACCAGACAGGTGAACTCGCTATTCGAGTGCCGATAGCCAGGGACGGTCACCCTGATCCGAACGAAAAAACAGCTCCCAAACACCCATCACCACTGCCCACTGCTATGATAGGTAAGCGTTCGCGTTCCTTCCAGCGCAGAAACCGACCGGATCCAATTCAGATACCTTCGGCAGAAAGTTTCCGTGCTTCAGATGTTGTGGCTACACGCTCGCTGCCATCTGGAAATTACTATACGGACCAATACATGGACCCGCTCGATACTCTACATGATGTGACGTTTTCGGGTCGTACTGGTATCGCCGCGGATGATACGGCGATCAAGGGACTTAAGAGGATGAGTTCAACTGGCCGTAATATGCGAATCTCAGAATGGCTGCACAGTGTCCGAAACAAGGCGGCTCGGAACCGTGATAGTTACGTCGAACAACAGAGTAAGTCCAAAGCTATTACTTGGAACATGTTCAAGCAAAACATATTGAATGATGCTAGAGAGAACTAACATCTATGTAGATAAACTTCCCTTCCATCTAGATTCCCTTAATCGTAGAAAACCCATGTTCGAAACCGCCCGAAGCCGGGACATGGTTTTCGGGTCACAGCCCCTAACCGAAATGGGAATGTCATCGACCGCCGGTGCCGAACTTCAGAATCCATTTCTCTATGTACGGGCCATGTCCAAGATAGCGGTAGTCTACCGTATTATTTTCACATGCGTCATATTGTTCCCAGGTCCTGGCATCGTGCTTGGATTTGCAGCTGTCAAGGGATGGTTGGATCCGTTCATCGATTAGTTGGCCGATGGTGAGATCCAAGGCTTCTCTATACGCCAACGTACGATGCTAGTTAGGGTAATGTGGTGGATGATAGTGTCATTGATGGCATGTGGAGCGTTTGTGGTCATGGTGGCGCTGTATCTTCAGGCACGCCAAGATGAAGTTGATAACCTTGACTAGGAGAGAGACTGTAAGAGGTAGAGTGTGATTAAGAGCATTAGATACCTGTATAGTGTTAGATGAAGTTACAAGATACCATATAGTTAGAAGAGACAGTATAACTACGAGACGAGAGTATCCATAAACTCAATAC
The DNA here is from genome assembly GCA_009806335.1 of Davidsoniella australis. NCBI lineage: Eukaryota > Fungi > Ascomycota > Sordariomycetes > Microascales > Ceratocystidaceae > Davidsoniella > Davidsoniella australis. Next base: position 10,406 of record RHLR01001013.1, read on the forward strand.
AATCTTATAATATGATTAATATATTGTTTCTAGCAACTCGTCTATACGTCATTATTGTTTCTTACTTAACTAAGCTATATTTATGTCTACCTCAATTTCTTACTTTGTTTTTCCATACACGTATCATTGTGTAATCTTTAACATCTACCTCCTTCTTGTTAGCCCCCCTCAACATCATATTCCCACCCAACTACTTGGCTTGAAGAGACGGATCTCATCCTGACTATGGTTATATCTAAAGTTTACCTGAATCACTAAGATTATACGACGCCGGATTGGATACCGGACAGATTTGATTTGATTTGATTATATTTAACGTCTACCTAAATCACTAAGATCATACGACGCCGGATTGGCTACCGGACAGATATTTAACGTCCTCCGCTCGACAAACTCAATAGCTTTGTATGTGCGGGACGACATCGTCCCCTAGCCCCG
>RHLR01001014.1:0-10820 GCA_009806335.1 Davidsoniella australis
TTCCATTAAAAAGTATCAAGACCACCGACAGCAAGCAGCTGGCACTGTGGCCCCACTTAAAAGCAACAACCTCAGATCTCGATTTTCCTTAGCAAACGGCACCGAAACCCAGGCCAAGTGAAACGACTTGCCCACCTCGAGCCCGATTCCTGCCCCCCTTTCCCGTTCCTCGAAGAAACTCCGTCTTCTTTTACCGACTATGATCACCAAATTCATGACCGAGATCACCACGCGGGTGAATCCTTTCAGCAAGACCTCGCGGGCCGCCCGGCTCTTCCTCTCTCAGATCCCACCAAATGCCCGCATGGAGGGCTTGGTGGTGAAAACCGTGACGCTGCCTCAGAACTCGACTGAGGCTCCCTCGCTAACGGTCAAGTTTAGTGAGTCTCTTGTTCTTCTATATGTTTGTGTTGGCGTTGTAACTAATTACAGGTATGTACTTTAGAGGATGGCAAGGTTATGGAGTTCGATTGCTCTAATATCACCATCAAGAACTTGACTGAGGAGACCGATCGCCACTCAAGAGCTCTCAAGAAGAAGGCTGATCTCCAAGATGCTTAAACTGGCTGTATTCACATCTGCAATTGGTATTCCCATGTCAATAATCCGACCACAGCAAAGACCCGAATACAGTCATGAAAACAGGCATTTCAACAACGACAGATGTACGATAGCCTTGTTTTCATAACTATCTATTATTATGACTTGTACATTAGCACGATGACGAAAGGGACGGGCGAATGGAAGATATCTTGCGGGCCTGACTATATTGGCATTCTATTGGCGTTTTGTTTTACGTGTATCACACACTCACTTACTACCTGCACATTTTCTTCAACTAGGAGGACGTGATATCGGATCAAAATATTAATGTAACAATACAAAAACATTCACAATCTCTTGCATCTTCTCTTCTCCCTTCACCATGTGGAGACATGTTCAAGTTGCAATTTGGAAAAAGAGAACCATATCATTTAGGTAGGTAAGGAATACCAAGGCATTATTTCTTTATTTGTGAACATGTTTATCGTGATATATGTAAAATGCTACTAATTTTCGTAGTGACACCCCCATCCTATACAAGCTAAACGAGTCAAAGATGAGGTATTTACGCGGAGGCACCGCTGATGAAGAACCACTTGTCGATGGAGGCGTCGATCTTAGCGGGAGGCAGCTCCTGGTGAGGGGGAATGGCAGGAGTCTCGGCAGCAGAGATGTTGCCGGGGGTGTTGGCGACAGTCAGGTTGGTGCTATAAAGAAAGACAAAGCAGTCAGCATATGTGTCATGATGATTTGATCATCACAAGGGATGAAAATAGAACATGAGGAAACTTACGTCAGAACACCAGGCTGCTGGACCTTGCCGGTGATAAGGCGCTCCCAGGCCTCGCTGCACTCACGGACAACGTCCATGGCGTAGGCCTTGTTCTTGCACTCGCCAGTGAAGGCGAATGAGTTCTCAGGCTTGCCATCGGGAATCTTGTAGATACGGAACCACTCGTTGGTGGCACGTAGAAGACCGGGCAGGTGGCGCTCGACATCCTCAACATCGTTCAGCTTGGCGGCAAGCGGGTCGTTGACGTCGATGACAATGACCTTCCAGTCAGTCTCGTCCTCGTCGAGCAGGGCCATGACACCCAGAACCTTGACCTGCTTAACCTGGCCGGTGTAACCAACCAGCTCACCGATCTCGCAGACGTCGAGCGGGTCGTTGTCACCCTTGGCCTTGGTCTCCGGGTGGGCAATGTTGGGGTCCTCCCAAGTCTGGATAGCGAGAAATGTTAGTCCATGTCATAGATCAATATATTTTGACAGGTATAGTCCATTAAGTATAGTCCAATGGACAATAGGCTTGTAGTTGGTATATATCTGGAGTTAACCTACCTGGGGGAAGGCACCGTAGTTCCACAGGTAACCCTTGTGGGGGAAGCAGTTGCGGACGAAGCGGAGCTTGCCCTTCTTGATGTCCTGCTTGATGGGGTTGAGAGGCTCGTCCTTGGAGATCTATAGTAGAGACAAAGGAGGAGTGGTTAGCTAATTGAAGTGGCGATGGCGTGCGAGACAAGGAAAAAAAGCTAGCTAACTAGCTTCCTTCGGGTCTGGTGGTCGAGTCACCACCAACAAAGATAGGACAGCACGAGTGACGGCCATAGCATTGTAAATCAGCGGCAGTGATATCAAGACGAGAGCATAAACGTACCTCCTGCTTGGCGTTGGTCCAGCGGGGAATCTCAACGACCATGTTTAGAATGGTCTGCTCAGCGTTGGCGAACAGAGGAATATCGTGGAAGGGCGACACGACCTGGCCATCCTTCTGGATGTAGACGCGGTGCTCCAGAGTGTTGGCAGCGCCAACCTTGTGGATGGAGTAGGGGGAAGCCATTTCGACGGGCGTCAATGGACGATGGGGATGAATAGAAGAACAAGATGCAGAAGAAGAATAGAATTGGAGACCAGCGGGCTGAAGGTGTCCTGCGATCTGGCGGAAACGAGGAAGGGGAGAAGAGAAAGAAGAAGAGGAGGAGGAGGCGGAGGCAGAAATGGAAAGGCTACCCGCTTCAGAGCTAGAAAGCCCGCCAACCGCAGAAGCACTGCTAGAAGCACTAAACGCAGTGGAAGCAGCCGGCGCAGTAGCACCACTGGCAACTGAATGAGGGGCTCCTGTAGCAGACGTAGAGGGGCTGATTGACGAGAAGCTATGGCGTGCCGGGTGGGCGCCCATTTTCATTCGACGTTGCTTATTGGCGTGGAGTGCGCAAAGAGACTGGGCACTGTGAACCCGCGGTGCACTGTGATGTGGTTGAGCGTAGAAGAGCGTGGAAGCGGCAGAAATTGTGCAGACGGTGGAAACGGACGTTGCTGGCGGGAAAGCCCGTAGTAAGAAGAGTCTTTTGGAACCCAGTCTTGATCCCAGTCTGGCTCCCAGAGGCGTCGCTTGGCTTACGAAAGGCGACAGCGCACAGGAGCGATGCAGCTGTTGCGCGACGATGGTTTGGGCAAGCATCAACGAAGGAATACGGGGGGAAAAAGTAAAATAGAAAAAAAAAGCAAGACGGTCAAGGTCTTTGGATATAGGTTTCTACGCTTCCGACGTATGATATGCTCGACTGCAGGTATTCCCAGATTCGAGCCGAGCTTCAAAAATTTGCTAGTATTTTCCGTCGGCAGTTGATTCTACAATGCTGTGCTTGTTTATGCTCTGGCTGGGCCTATTCCTGAGGCATCGTTAACTGTACTCACACTTGTGGCCCTCAACTATAGGGCCTTAAGAGCTTTTCCCCATCGGGCCGGACTGATTTGCCAATGCGCACAGTGTGGGGTTGATGCCCCTGCTGGGCTCTATTCTACAAGAGGTGCCTCAAAGAAAAGTCATCAGCTTTGTTGGGCAAAGACTATGGTTGTGTCCATGAGACGCAAATGTGTGTATCTTTATACATCTTGTAGACATCTTGTCTAAAACCATGGAATATAGTCTCTACAGTTGTCGCATCAGCTTCAAAGAAACTAAATGTGTTTGTTGACTTGCTATGGCAGTCGTAATCCTTTCCTTGATTGGTGGAATAAAGCTTTTCGATGGATATAGGGAGGGTTAATAACCCCAGGATTCGCCACTTCTTATTATCGATAACAGAGATATCTACCGGCCAAAAAAGTTGTTCCATTACAGTGCATGGAGACAGGATCTGGAGGTTATTAGCTTGAGACCGAATACCCGTTGCCTTGTTCATTCGCAGCATGTGAAAGCATTGCTTTGCTTCTCCCGTTGTGTTCGCGATATGTTTTCTGCCTTCATACGGAGACTCATGGCCACCGAAGTCAAGAAGAGTGTTCCCATCCCCTCTCGGGGCGTGGATTACCGCGGCAAGCTTGTGCTTGCGCCCATGGTCCGGTCTGGCGAGCTGCCAGCGCGCCTCATGGCGCTTCACTATGGCGCCGACCTCGTCTGGAGTGAGCTTCTATCTGTGCTTCTTGCCTGCCTAGGTCTTTATATGTTGGTTAACTAACATCTTGTTTCTGTTTTGTAATAGGTCCCGAGACTGTCGACCGTGCCATGATCGGCACTACACGTATTGTGAACGAGAGAACTGGCACCATCGATTTTGTGCGCCGGCCCTCGTATGGCCAACAGGAGAAGCCCGTCGATGCTAAGGAAAGCGTCATCTTCCGTCTCCACCCAGAGCGTGAGGGGAAGAAACTGATCTTCCAGGTCGGCACATCTGACCCTGAGCGTGCCGTCGAAGCCTCTCGCGTAATTGCGTCTGATGTTGCCGGTATAGACGTCAATGCGGGCTGCCCTAAACCATTCAGTACCTCAGGCGGCATGGGAGCAGCCTTGCTCAGGACACCAGAGAAGCTTGCTTCTATTTTGGAGGCTCTTGTCCAGAACATCACCCCTGAGTTTGGTATTGGCATCAGTGTCAAGATCCGTCTCCTCGAGACTCCAGAGATGACTGAGGCGCTGGTTCGTCGCTTATGTGCTACTGGAATTACCGGTCTTACGATTCACTGCCGTACTACTCCCATGAGACCTCGTCAGGCTGCTATTCGCGACCAACTCGCCATGATCCGTAGTATCTGTCACGAAGCCGGTGTGGCCTGCATTGTAAATGGCGATGTTCTAGATCGTGATCACTCTGCTAAACTCATAGAAGAGTTCAAAGTTGACGGTGCTATGATTGCCCGTGCGGCTGAAGAGAACCCAAGCTGCTTCCGCACTCAAGCTGATGGTGGTTTGGCTCACTGGGCCGAGACCTCTCGCTTATTTATCCGCATGGCATTAGATGTCGACAACAAATTCACAAACACTAAGTACCTCATCGCCCAAATGGTTCCTGGCAAAGAGCACGAGACCTACGCTGGTCTCATTCGGGCCCGGAACTATACCCAGCTGGTTGAGGCGTTTGGCTACGATGAACTTCGAGCAGATGCTGTTGATCTGGACACTCATTTTGGCATTGCTGACCGTGAGACGGGCAAGATCGATAGACACCGTGTTGAGAAGATGGTCAAGATAACCAATCATAACAAGGCTGCTACCGCTGCTGCTGGAAAGATGGCTGACGGGCGGAAAGAGGAACGCCAGAAGAAGAAGAGCGCTCTTTCTGAGCGTGGCGTCTCCTCTGCGGCATCTGCTCGGAACAATAAAGCTGCCACTGAAGCCGTTGCATCTACTACCGTTGAGGTAAAGCCTACCGCGGAACCTATCCCTCTTTCGTTGTAAAGCCCTGCCATATCTTCTCATGTTTAATCGTTTATATAAAGTCTGCCTTGTTGTTGATTAGGGCAGCCGGAGTTTGTTTTGCATGGCAAAAGTTTAGATTTTGGTTTGGCCGGCATCCGTTGTTCGTTTCACGACGCATATTTCTCATCTATGGACTAGGCTGGTATGAGCTCGCTATTAAAGCTCATCATAGTAACCTACATATACGAAATTTTAAATGTACATTCTATTCAGTATAACAAAGCAATCGTTAAAGTTTTATGTTTTCTTCTCTTTTTGAATTGACAAAGTTTAAGGAAATGAATCGCTGGATATCTCTATGATGTGAGATACCACTGGCGATAGTTATAGTACAATACACGCAACTTTAGGCACCAACTTCAGCTCATGCTAGAGCTCTCATGTTAGGTCCTCCGGCTTGCTCATCTTTCGTCTTCTAAATATCAAAAGCGCAAATAGTTCAGTTGCCCTTCTTCACCCAACCCTCGACGGTTTCTCTAGCACCAGTCACGGTGTCATCGACATACTGCAGGCTAACCTGCTTGTGAACCTTGGCAAACTGGATGCCGCGTAGAATACCCTCACGAATCTGAATGTGGCCCTCTGCAACACTAGGAAAGCGCTGCTCGTACTTCCACGCCAGATCGCCAATGTTGCGCGACGTCATAGGCAAGAAAGTCCATGAAGCGCCAATACCGAACACTAGAGGCACGATAGAGCGTAGAACAACGTTGCGGTTGCGGGTGACGATGCTACCGGCCATGGCTGAAACTAACACGTAGACAACGCCGGGAAGCAACTTCTCACCGGTCTCCTTGGCGGGTGCCAACGACGCAATGGTGCCGGTGAAGGACTGCTCTAGTGAGAACGCCTTGGACACAGTGTTGTTGACGGCGTCCTCGGCACACACGGCGTAACCATGTAGTAGCAGACGAGCCTTGCTGATTTTCACGGCGAGTCTGTCAGTGGGTGTTGGGCCGCGAGCAGGCTTGCTCACGACAGAAGTCTCAGTCTTTGAGGCGGAGGAGAAGAAGGTCTTGGATGGCGCAGCAGTAGGGGCGGCCTCGACGGGAGGAGAGGGCTTGGCCGAGGACTCGTCATCGTAGATGGGCTTGCGGGCCTAATGAAATAGTTAGAGTCTGATCGAATGATCCGTAGGATGTTGGCGGACTAGGTTGATATCGCGATTCTCAGCTACGTGATATCACGAGACATATCGTATGGATGGGTAATTACAAACCGAAATATCGTGAGAAGCTTCGGCGTAGGCAGTTTCGGGGCGCAGAGTAAAGCCAGCAAGCAGGGTGGTGGCGGCTAGAGGCGCCATAACATTCTATACGATGCAATCACACGATTGGGTTAGCTACAGTTCTGGGTCTGGCTAGCCAAGATTCAGCTCAGCTGCCTGAGCAAAAGACAAAGAAAAAAAGATGCTTCAGCTTCAAAAAGCCATTGATCGGCGTCGGAAGGGCGCTTACCTGCCGCAATAATACTCGGGCAGCCATGATGGACAACTATGCACGTAGAAACGATGCAATTGAAGAGACGATATCGAGAAGTCGGAGTTTCACGGCTCCAGAAATCAGAGCAAAAACACCACAAACAGCCAGTTCTGAGAATATTTCCGGTGATAGTAGCACTGAGGGACCCAGTTGGCTGTCGGTTAATTGTCGGCTATGGCCATGTCAAGCCTAACTTGGCTGTAAGCTAAGTACAGATGCAAACTATGGTAGGTTAAACTTATTGGGTCCGTACTAGGAAAGAGAGAGTGGATAAGTAAAGTACGGAAATGTGGGGCATAAGAATCAGCGCAACAGCTTGTGAAAGTTGATTCTAGAGTGAGAACTCAGAGGCTCTGTTACTGCTTGCTCTAACATCAACATATAGGTTGGTCGGGAAAGGCACGCTTATCTGGCTCACATAATGATCAAAGGCCGGCTGTCACATGCAGCTAAATCAGCGCCTCGGGGCTGGATTTGCTCACAGTGTACACATCGGCAATCCAGTCATCAAGCTTTGCGACAAGCCCCATTACCATCACGGCTGATATCAACATGGCGTTCCCCAGCAGCCTCTTCTTCAAGGCCGGCATCACTCGCACAGCGACGCTATCTCTCTACGGAGTCTACTGCCTCAGCATCTTTCTCAGCACCTGTTGATGCATCGGTCTCAAATACACACGACGATGCCTTGTTACGCGAGGTCTTCGACGTGAGCTCGTCTTCACTGCGGGCGTCACTTGCCGGATGGACACGACAGAGTGTCGGTCTCTTCAAGAACAGCTTCCTCACAAGTCCAGAAGGCTTTATAGAGTTCTCCCATCAAAATATTGAGCGGGCAAAGGCTGTCGTTGCTAAGATTCTTGCTGCTCAAAGCATCGAGGAGTATCGGGGCATTGTTAGAGAGTTGGACCGTCTCAGCGATCTTCTTTGCAGAGTCTTAGATCTGAGCGACTTTGTCCGTATGACACATCCAGACAATAGAATACAATCTGCTGCTCACCAAGCTTGGGCCATGGCCTACCAGTACATGAACCAACTCAACACCACCCGTGGCTTGAACGACCAGCTCACCATAGCCATGGGCATGCCAGAGATTCTCGCCTCGTGGTCGGAAGAAGAGCGCATGGTCGCTAACATTCTCAAGAATGACTTTGAGAAATCAGGCATTCACTTACCTAAGAAACAGCGCCAGCGTTTTGTCGACATATCCCAGAAGATTAGCGAATATGGCAACCGCTTCATTACCGAGGCCCGTCCTGCAATCCCATACTTGAGATACCATCATCTCGGTTTGCCGGCCTTAGCCCACAGATTGCATCACATCTCACGATGAACGGGCAGCTCGAGCTCCCGCTTATGGGCGGCGAAGCAGCCGCAGCTCTACGGAGCGTCCGCGATAGCGATGTCAGAAAGTCTATATACATTGCCGGACGGACTGCCTCTCCTGCTACTATCAACAACTTAGAGAACATGCTCCGTCAACGCGCCGAGCTTGCACAACTTGCAGGCTTCGAAAGTTATGGTCACCACGCACTCAAAGACCGTATGATGGCCAAGACGCCGTCAGAAGTCATGAAATTCCTTCACGCACTTCAAAAACACAACGCCCCAACAATCCAACATGAGGTAGCCATGTTACGAGAGCGGAAGCGCCAAATCACTGGTGACACATCTGCCGAGTTATATGCATGGGACAAGGACTTGTGTATCGACAGCATACGCATGGATATGCGTAGCAAATCCAAGCACGACGACCAACTATCTGCTTACCTATCTGTTGGTACTGTCATGCAGGGTCTATCTCGCCTATTCACTCGTCTGTACGGAATTCGGTTCATGCCCGTTGAAAGCGAGCCTGGCGAGACCTGGCATCCCGATGTGCGTCGTCTTGACGTCATCGATGAGTCGGGTAGTCGGATTGCAGTCCTATACTGCGATCTTTTCTACCGCCCAGACAAAGCACCGAACCCAGCCCACTACACCCTCCGCTGCTCGCGCGAGATTCTCCCCGAAGAGGTGGCTGAGCTCGCCGCCGAGGTCGCCAATATCCCTGGCCTCCCCAGCTTCGAAACCCCAGAGGAAATCGCCACAGATGGCATGGCGTCTCAGAACCGCGGCGGCTCAGTCTTCCAAATCCCGACCATCGCTCTTGTGTGCGATTTCCCCAAGAACAAGTCATTGCGCAACGAGCCTGCGTTCTTGACATGGCACCAGGTTGAAACACTCTTCCATGAGATGGGCCATGCCATTCACTCTGTACTGGCCCGCACGTCGTTTCAGAACGTTGCAGGGACTCGTTGCGCTACCGATCTTGCGGAGTTGCCGTCTACTCTGATGGAGCATTTTGCTGCCGACCCGACGGTTCTTGGTCTCTTCGCCCGACACTGGAAGACAGACGCTCCATTACCTTACGATCTAGCCCGCGACAAGATCCGCCACCTCAAACTCTTCGAGGGCTTCGATACAGAGCATCAGCTCGTTCTAGCCATACTCGACCAAGTCTATCACTCATCTGCAGCTTCTGATCCCGGTTTCGAATCAACTCGCATCTTCCACCAACTAGAGAACAAATACACGGTCGGCCCTGCAGATCCGCCCTCCACTTGCTGGCAAGGATTCTTCGGACACTTGTTTGGCTACGGCTCAACATACTACAGTTATCTCTTCGATCGAGTGCTAGCCGAACGTGCGTGGCGCAAGGTCTTCGATGCTGGTGAGAATGGCGCTGCTATCAGCCGTGAACGCGGCGAGCATCTGAAAGAGAATCTATTGAAATGGGGAGGTAGTCGTGATCCATGGCATTGCCTGTCAGATACTCTGGGAGACGAAAGATTATATGACGGCGGAGAGGAAGCAATGTCAATAGTTGGAAGTTGGGGCATACGAGACGACCATATATCCAAACGAGAATACCCAGTCTAGTTAGTGAAAAAAGAAAAGCCACATAGACCATTGTAATATTAGAACATATAATTAGAATTCAAAAAGATTAGTCCACACTCTATTTGCCAACCCTCCTCACTGAAACATGTTGACATAGTATCTATGAATGTACCAACGTTACACAGTCACTTAAGGGAACAATATTCTTTCTAATTCTTTCATATATTTTATTAAGCAAGAGGCAATTCTTTTTTTTTCAATAGCCACCAACGCCTTAGCCCTGAACACTATCAGAGCAAAAAAAAAACCCATGATGCAGTAAAAAAGAACATAAAACGCATAAACAACCCACGAAAACATTTCAAAGTCCCGCGTAAAAAGAGAAAAACAAATACAGACGGGAAGAAGAGGGGGGAAATGACAGAAACACTAGTAAGCTCTAGTACGTTCAACGTGAAAGGTATAAAATCAGATATATCACCCACATAAAAAAGAAAGCCCTCAGTAGTGGCCCATCGCGGAGAAAAGGCTGCCATCCTTTATCTTCAGGTACGCCACTTTTTTGGGGTTTTTTGGGAGAGAATTGTGATTCTCTAGGTACCCCAAGAAGCCTATCGTTTTATTCCTTTTATCTCGTGAGAGATAGTGGAAGCGACAAGAAAGATCATAGTAGTAGTCCAACATCAAGAGCCCACAGTAGCCGAGTCACTCATTACAAGTGAACTCGATATAGCCAACGATTCAGTTGAGAGTTTATCTCTTCTTAAGCCCCCAGGTGCCCTCAGTAAATCAAAGCCCACGCCCGCAAAATAATATAACGAGTGAATGTTCCTTGCCCCACGAGTATAGCAGCCGACAGAATGCCTCAGTGATAAACCAACAAATTCCCACGTTAAGCCCACGGAAGATGCCCAAATGATTGTTTTTTTTCTTTTTCTCGAAAGACGACGCCATCCAGGTCCTTCCAGAGATATCTTCACTCAGCTGAAAGAAGTGACCTTTCTTAGACACGCTAATAACAGATCCCATTATGTCCCACGGAACTCCCAATGCAAAAAGTAAAAACCTCAAAACTCCCCAGCATGCCCGAAGAATAACATTCTTTTCTCGTGGCAGTATCATCACTCATGGAGTGAAGACGTTTAGTCATCGAAGGTGATCTTGTTGGCACCGGTAGGGGCAAAGTCGATGCGAGCACCGCCACGACCACCACC
>RHLR01001015.1:0-10768 GCA_009806335.1 Davidsoniella australis
TATGGATGAAGCACAGTGAACAAGATTCCCACGCCGCGGGGTTGGGCATCCAGAACCTTCAAACAGGCTGCCCGCCGAGTGTGAGTGTGTCTCCCTGAGGTGAGTGTGATGAAACTCGTGAGACTAGTGATCGAAAAGGTGTTGTGAAAGGAGGGGTCGGTCGCTGGTGAGAACATCCCTCGAGAGGGGAAAAGTCGGGCTCAAGGCCTCACAAAACGGTGCTTCAACGACAAAGGTCGAAAAAGAAAGTGAGAATGGACAGCAGCATTGGGAATATGTGCTGGTCGCTCTTAAAAACCCACGACGGAGTGGAAAAATTCGTCTTTGGACGGACGGAGGGGGAGGTACTCGAAATCAAAGGTACCCCCCCCGAGGGTTGTAGGATGGAAGGTTCGTTCCAGTGACTTTCTTGATGGTGGTCGCCAATATTCTGGTATCCATAAAGGGAATGGGGATTATAAGAATCAAACTCTTTGATACAGATTGGGACACGGTCACTCTGATATTCCGGTAGGTAATCGATGTCTTTTTAGGATGAAAGGTGGTATTAGAAGATTTAAAGAGTAGCTTTAAGAGGAAATAGAACGCTATGGATTTTAGGGAGCTGAAATCTGCGTTGTCCTTTGAAGAGGAGACCAAACTGCAAATATTGAGATAATCAGGCTCTGGTACCCAATACCGGTCGGCCAATTGCATCCTCAATGATAACGCCATCACTGTAGGTTAGAATGGGAAAATAGAGGAGAAAAGAAAAAGACGCATCGTTTTTACTTGACGTCACTTGACTTTGTTATCGAGGTATCTTATAGCACTGGATACAATCACTGTGAACATAAAAGTCACGTGTTATAAAACTACTACTGAAGTCCACCCTATGCTTATGGTAGTGCGTCTGAGGGTTTGGGCAGCCTCTCCACTCACGAAGTTCTGCAGAAGGTAGATGCCAGGTAGTAACCATACTGTTCTGAGAGGGTTTATAATACAAGGAGCTACATAATGCTTGGAGGTTTTGAGACAGCTTCCCGATGAGGTGGTTTTTCCGGGAAAGGATTGGAAGTTGAATTGCGCAGGAATAGCATATAACGAAACCATAACAAATATTCTATATCTCAGTGGCCTATCACTATTGAGAAGTAGGGTTATCTTTCACCTAGATACCGAGGTGCTACAAAGACATTAAAGCTCCATTTCCACCTTGATAAAAAATGAATTAAAATAAAAAAAACTCTTGTTTATCCTAACTAGACCTACCTCGAGCTATAATGAATTGCTACACGACAATTCAACTATAAAGACAAATCTTCATCAAGATGGACAATATTTAGTATGGTATATATTAAGATTGTCACAGCAGCGACAAAATGGAAATTATGCATGTTAGCCTTGATTGCTGCTAATCGAACATGGGCTTTCGTTTGTTCTTTAGAAAAATAGCATCAAGTGTAGAGACAAGGTAAGGTGTCAAATGCGACCAAAATTATTGCTCATCAATATTTGAATATTACTTTTCAAACTCTCCTAAGGACCTGAGTCTATATTGAGAAACGTCCGTGTATATTGTATATAGCAACTCTTCATAGATTCTGCTATAGATGGCCATGGCAGCCGTACCAATCAGTACTTGAGAGTGCCTATTTTTACCAAGTTAGCAACTTGTTCAATGAGGAAAGAAAAACTCCGGGTATTGGAGATGCTTACGAGTACATTTAGATACATACCATATGTGCTCTAAATGATTAGAGAATTCGATAACCAATACAATCAAGCCACACAAGCTTCAAGTTAGCAGGTACTTATGGCTTTCGATGGTTAGAAATATATTAATAAAACCCGAAAGAAACTTGCAAAGCCTCAAGTCTCCTTACTCGTATCTGTCTTTTCCTCCTCCACTACTTTCTTTTGCTCCTCATCACCAAAGCCCAGCACGGCCAACTCGCGCACTAGCTCATCAATCTTGATAACCTTGGCCAATTGTTCCGGCAACAGCGCCTTTCCATTGCCCTTATTCTTCAGGTCACGCGCCTGCTTGAGCTTCTTCTTAAGCGCCCGAGCCTTCTTCTCGCGCTCGACCTCTGGATCTTTCTGAACAACTGGAACTGCATCTTCTGGAGCTTTGTCGGTCTCCGCGGGCTCCGCAGGCTTGCTCGACTTGTCGTTGAGTGGTGAGGGCGCAGGCTTTCGAGAAGATGTGGTAGAAGGTGGGCTAGACGTTCTCCAAGACTGTTTCTTCATGAATGCGGGCGTGGGGCTAATTTGAGCAGACGTAGCCGAAGAAGCATTAGACGTAGGACTCTGCGCCGTTACGCTCCGCCAAGATCCCGTCTCTTTGATATCAGCGACGCCATTTCTCGCTCTTCCTCTCATATCCTGCTTTAGCGAAACACCTCCATCCGGCTCTCCCGCCGTCGACCAAGACCTAGAAGCGCCCGCAGTTGTTGATCTTGGCAACCGATCCGGCGAAGCTGTTTTTGACGGAGGTGCTGTTCTCGATGGAGTCGGCGATGGTGGTACGACGGCCGGTTCTGAGCCGGGCGGACCAGATGTGCGTGGAGATGCTCTCGCGCTACGGACACGATACCGCTCAATGTCTTCGGCGGGGCGGAAACCGGGCCGGATTCGAATTGCTTTGCGCGTAGTTCCATCGGCACGGGTCGATTCTGGAATCACACGCTGACCGCTATCGTCAGTTATGATTCCGGCGGTGGTCGGCTGGCTCGATGACGACATTGTATGGCAGCGACTTGTTCCAGTTTCTATAAGAGTTTTAAATGTCGGTCTTCTACTCTGGAAATTGGAATTAGAGTTCTGTTCAGGAGAGTTGTGTATAGAATAGAATACTCGAAGATAGAGGGAAAAAAAGGAAAGATAAGGCTGACACCCTTAACAAAGTATTTTTTATTGATCAACTTTTGAAATTCCAACTCAGTTATGCTCGACAAATCCAACTTGCGCTGATTTCTTGGGGCAAAGCTTTCCTTTGGATGATAAAAAGGCCTTGAATTGTTGAAATGTCGGTATGAGATCAAAAATAAGCAACTTTCAAAAATGTTTATGCTCTCCAGACAAAAATAATATGTAGGTTCCAATTATAGAAAAAAAGAATAGGGTAAATAGGCTAGAGGCCTATGAACCCTAATTTCGCTCTGTTTCATAGATCAAGACCCTTTCATGAAGAGAGACAAAATTGATTCTGTTGCGTTAAGCCACGATGCTTGGCAAATATTGCCATCTAAACAATATCTGGGTAATTTTATTGTGCCTTTTCTCGCTTGACGGGAGAGGAAGGAAATTCTCTCCATTCGAAAACAATTCGAATTGTAATTGGGCTAGCATAAGTACATCTCTGTTTGAAGGGTATGCTATCTATCACTGTAGGCACCTTAGGGTTGCTTCCGGAACTGGGTTACAATGTGTTCAAAGTGACGTAGATAACAATCGGCTTTAAATACAGATGTACATAAGTCAATTAGTTAATCAAGAGCGATAATATGATAATTGGACAACGTGAAATATATTTTATATGGTCCTGAATGCGAAAAAGATGACCACCTAATATAAATAACGTCTATAAATAGCAATGCTTCCTGCTGCCATCCATTCGGTCCCGTATATGATGGTATGTGTAGACTTGGATGAAATGGTAAAATAAGATAAGATACTCAAATATAGTATAGTATGTACAATGACAGTCATTAACATGGCATGGAATAAAATATAAACAAAAAAACAACAACAAAACAACTCAGCAGAAAAACTTGTACATGCGCTTCCACTTTGGCCACGCGCGCTGCTCGGCACGTTCTTGTGCGATGAGCAGTGGCAGGTTAAAGTCACGGCGACCAGTATCGACATCGACCTCTGATGCGCTGATGATCGATGTGCGGTAGTATAGCTTATGGCTGATGTAGGAAGTTAACACAATAGGCACAGCTAGGTACGCAAGGAAGAAATTTTGTGCTAGCTGAGACGAGGTCTTGTTCTCGTAGCCAATAGGCCACGCGCCGACCCAGAACTGCGCCACAAGCACAACGCAGTTCAGCGCAAAGCCGAAGTAGGATCCAACAACGCCGACTTGCGACTGGAAGGCAAGTTCTGTCAAGTCATGACCAGCGGCGGCCCAGGCGTGACGGAAGCGAACGTGGGCAAGGCAGATAGAACCCCAGGTAAAGATGGACGATAGACCGGAGGCGGCAAGCAACCAGTCAAGAACAACGGATTGCTGCGATAAGTCGGCGAGATAGGCGATCATGCCAATCATGCCGGTGACAAGAATAGCAATGAGCGGGCGACCCTTCCGGTCGACATAGGCTAGAATCTTGGGCGCCTGGTTCTGATCAGCCAACGCAGCTAGCGTACGCGATGAGCCGAAGACGGCTGAATTGCCGACAGAGAGCACAGAGACGAGAATGACAGCGTTCATGATAGATGGCAAAACTTGGATCTTAGCGTGCTCGATGGCAATGACAAATGGTGATGCATGGGCACTGACACCGGTTCCAGTGTCGTCGTTGAGGCGTTCTTCCGTGTATGGCACTAGTAGGCCTATCAGGAACAGCGCAGCAATATAAAAGAGACAGATACGCCAGAACACCTGCTTAATCGCAGTGGGCAGTGACTTGCGCGGATTGGCAGTTTCAGCGGCGGCAAGACCAACAAGTTCGGTACCAGCAAAGGCAAAGGCAGCAGTAACAAAGACACTGCAGAGACCCTTGAAGCCATTGTTGAATGCACCGGGGTCGACCCAGTATGATGCGCCGATATAGCCGGTGCCTGGGTAACCACCGCAGTTTAGGACAATGCCGAGAAGAATGAAGCCGATGACTGCAATAACTTTGATAATTGCAAATGTGAACTCTGCTTCGCCGTATCCCTTGACGCCAAAAAGGTTAGTTCCCATGATAAAGACGAGGAAAAGAGTGACAAATGGTGCTCGTGGCATGTCTTGGTCCCAATAATTTAAAACGATTGAAGCGGCAATAACCTCTAGCGGCAGTACAATGACCCATTGGAAGGCATAACTAGTGAGATTGTTAGTATTTCTTCAAGGCTTAATCATAGTAAAGTAAAAATGCGACTACTTACTTCCAGCCCATGGCAAACCCCCAAGACGGATCCAAGAAACGAGTAGAATATGCTGAAAATGATCCAGCGACAGGGAAGGCAACGGCCAGCTCACCCAGCGCTTGGCAGGTGCAGTACAGCATGAAGCCAATGATACTGAAGGCGATAAGTAGAGATGCCGGGCCTCCGGCCTGTAGCGCCTTGCCCGAAGCAACGAATAATCCAGTGCCTGTAAGGATATCACATGTTAGCTATTGTTGCTGCTGATCGGTACCTTTGATACTGGGGATAGCTCAAGGGTGATAATGTGATTCCACACTTAGTCACCAAGTCATATCCAATCAACCTCGAATTCTGCTGCCCACAGACAACAATCAAACTTGTGATTATAGCGCTTTGGGCCCCTCGAACGATCAAATAACCAAAAGAGGCAAGCCAACGTAAGACGTACCGATAGAGCCACCGATGGCAATCATTTGCAAATGACGACCTTTAAGCTTCCGCGCCAATCCAGAATGCGCCGTCTGCAAGATACTCATCTCGATATCGTAGAAGTGGCCGCCATTTGCTTGTGCAGCAGCGCGAATCTGGGCTTCTTCTTTCGGATCACGCGGAGTGATGCGCAATGTGGGATCGCGTCTAAAGCTGTCGATGAAGCCGGTAAAGAACGGTTCTTTTGGCTTGACTTCGTACATAGGCTCGCGCAAGGTGAAGTTGGTGTCGAACGCCCATGATTCATTGCCAAACTTGAGCTCATTGAGCTCGATGTCCCGTTTGGATCGCATATTGCGCATGATTGGGTTGTAGGGTAGAGTGAGTTAAGTTGTGTATATTGGTGCCGATGTGTGCTTTCAAGAGAAATCTTCTAGCTAGAATACGGCAGGCAGGCAGAGATGGGGATATCGAGAAATGCCCAATGCTGCAAGTAGCACGGAACTGGAGCAATATAGAGGCTCGGAAGAGAAGATATCGTGCTTTTCGGCTGTCTTAGAATGTTTGGCTGCACAGCAGCAACGCTGCAAGTTGAGGAAAGGACGTCGGCCGGTCAATCTTGCTGCTGACCGTGCAAGTCGGACCAAGGGCAATAAAGACGAGAAGAGAGATATCTGCACAAGGAAGATAAGCGAGAGCCGTCTGAGGCTTGGGTCGAGATAAGTAAGACAAGGCGAGTCCTTCTCTGGTATATGCTCAGGTTGATTGGCTGGTTAATGTTGGATATTGGCTACAAAGTGCAGAAAATGGCCCCGGCACAGCGACAAAATGCGAATAAAAGTAATGCAGAGATAGGCAAAAGACGTCACAGGGCAGATTGTGGCTTTCAATGTAAGCTTAGGTGCGTCTTTTGATTCCTCGAAAACGATGCTAAGCCGCGAAAAGAAAAAACCGGTAAATCGAAGATGCAGAAAAAGAAATAACCGAAAATTATACGGCGCAAAGAAATGGCCCTCAAGATACTGAAAAGGCGGGATATGATAATGAAGAGAAACGAAGAAAGATAGTTAAAGAGAAGAGAAGACGTCGACTTAATAAAATAAACTCTTAGGCAAATCCGAAATTCACCAAGCAAAATCAAGCCGTCCTAAAATAGCAGGATCAAAAAAGAAAGATAGGTGGGTCGAGTCCACAATAGGCAGGGACGCGGGCTTTCCTGCTATTTATTTTTAATTACTCTATTTTTCTTCACTACATGCATGCAAAACACCAAAATCACATCGTCTCCTCCAACATCGGAGATCAATCCACTTGATTCATTTCACTACTGAGTGGTTCAAGAAGACCAGCGATTCAACGGAAACTGACCCGAAGCAACCAGCCCAGCTCCGTTCTTTAGCTCTCTCGTGCCTCATCTTGCCCCTTCTCTTCCCATTCGCCAATCCGATAAGCCCGCAGTCTCCCCACGCGATATCACGCACTATATCTATCACTAATTACGCCAGAGGCCCTTACTCGAGTCGTACTACCCGCTAGTCACTAAAGTCGCTAAATGCCTTAGCTAGTACTAGTTCGTACTAGCAGGTCTCCCGGCCTGCCAAAGAGCCCTCGCAGAATCCAACACAACTATAGCCTGCGCCTATAAAAACACAATTGTGATGGAGAGATATGGTTGGTGATTGTTTTCCGCAGACAGCTGGCCTAGCATGGTCTTTAAGCCTTATCTTCAAAGTACCTGCATATATATATATATATATGTATACAGTCTTCATACTTCAAGCCTTCACTTGAACACACACGCCAAATGTGGTCTAGTGGCTTGCCTTTATTCGTGACTTTGTTCCCAGGGTTAGCCTTGTCTTTGACAAGACATTAGCACCCCCGTCAACTTGCCACCAAATCCGTTGACAAACACTGATTTGTCGTGTTGTTGGCATATGCCTGCTCTTCTAACGGCCCTTAGGCCAACCCACACAGGCTATCTTGACTCGTCCTTATCAGCAGTACGAATATTGGCGTCCTCTCCTGTCTGGCAAATGGTGTCTACTATAGTGCCAACAACTAGCGGTGCAACATTGATGTTACTTAATAGAACCAATGGAGGCCATTTTCGTTATCTTGTATGTTTCATACACGAACTGCTCTTCACTGTCAAAACTCTTGTAACTCAGTCGCTCTAGTAACTTTATTGGCTATATCACATACGATATGTATACGGTGGTGCCTCTTATATTACAATATACACATAGTTGTATATAGCAGTAAGTTGACGTTTGTTAGAGCGAGCACCGTAACGGTCACGACGTTGCAGTGTCAAAGTTAACACCATTATAGTTTATCGGGTCTGCTAAGGAACAGAAGGTCCGACCACTCCGTCTCTTCTCTATCCAGATCCAGCCTTGGTCGGTGCCGAGGTCCGTGGTGTTGAAGACAACTTATAGCTGGGCGTCAACTAGCATTATCCAACAAGAGGTCCGAACCTCCCAAGAACAAAACCGTTTCGTTTTCCATGTGAAGATTATCTCTCTATATCACTCTAACGGAGGTACGTTATAGAGGTTTGATTATTATTTCCCAAGATAGTAGTGGAATCAACCAGCGACCAGTTTTCACAGTCAGTATTCACGATAGTAGCCTCGCTAGCTTCAAATAAAGCCAGGGAAATGAGGAGAGAAAAGAATACTTGACAAAGCGGGCCTAATATAAGAGACAAGCTTTCTCCCCACAAAAGAACAACACACTGACTTTAGTGACTGGTCTTTCTCTGATCTAGTGGCACGGATACGCGGCCTTTTGTTCCGTCTGTGTAATTGATTCCGCCCATTAAACTCGGTATCAATGGAGAAAATAGTGGTTTCTTGTTTGTTCGTTGTATCAAGATGAAAAGACCAAAGTGGATGGGTATTGCTTTACTTTGCACATCTCACTAAAACCCCCTATAATAAGGCAATACAGTAGTTAGGGACATCACTCTATTCAACATTGGGCATTACAAATAAAGTTAGGAAGTAGATGTATGATATCTTCATAACTATATGATCCTGTGATATAAACGCAGAAAAAACACGGACTCTAGGCAATGTTTGATAAAAATGTCAATATTTTGCCCGACTTGGGTGTAGACATATTCTCTTTTGGCTGATATCGGCCCACATCCCGTAGAATCTATGAGCATATGACGATGACGATGACGACAACAACGATAGAGGCTTGTTGCTTTGACTGTATTTTTTAGTCTCTATTTCTACATTTGAAGATAGTAACGACTTGCAGATAATGCGATAGCCTTCGTTAACGCGTCTCAAACTCGGCTTTTTCCTCTTTTTCATTCCAACTTGAAGATCAAGCAGTCACCAAGAATACAATACAGATATAACTATCAATATGGAGGTTTTAGTTGGAAACTGTAGTAAGAACTTCCTTAAAGACTGTAGAAAATAGTAATAGCTATAGAAAAATAAATGATTCTTAACCTGCTACCAAAAAGCTCCAAAGGGACCAAATATCTACTTTTCTTAGCTACAACTAATTGGTAGTACATTCAACTTAAAATATCACGACGTGTTTTTCATCAGAAGACTGAAGTGACATGATAAACTAGCTGTACTCTAAGAAAGAAGACCTCTAAGCTATAACCGAAATAAACTGAAAAATGTATCATTTTCTTAGACAAGAAGTGGGATAAAATAGTGTAGAATCAAATTAGTCTAAGAAATAACAAACTGTCTGAAATGGGCAATCAGATTTGAAAATATCTTGAGTTGCAAGAAAGTGTAAGTTGGAGTGGTTATCATTAAAATTACATCCTCCATACTTCAGCTGTTATTCCCTCTAAATCAAGGTTTGATTACTGAACACAAAGCTTAGACCAAAATATTTATGAGTGCCTTCATTGATATCTGGAGCGATTACTGCCAAAGTAGAATGTTCACCTATATCACTTGGCATATTGTTTATCTATTTCAATGAAGACATAACACTTGAGAGAGGTTGCAAAAGTTCAAGAGTATAACTGAGTAAAGATGAGGAAGGGTTTGGTAAGATCAAGACATACATTTACTTGTCCATAGGATATATCTTTATCAATCCACAAGCCTAGAATGATAATGACATTAAGAAGGCGAAGGGCCATGATGAGGTTAGGTGATTGTATGAGAACATATATTAAATGTTAAAAACCCAACACAGGATTTCAGCCAAGTAGATGCAAGTCAAAACCTTAGGGAAGGTCAAACTTGACTACAATACTAGGCTATGAGATAAAAATGCGAAACTATGAAGAGCAGAGGGTATATGCTATGATAAAATGCTAATTTAGAAATGCCTGTGTAACACTCTTCCAACTCCAGAGTGCTACAGCTTGACGTTACTAGTCATGAAAACTTGACTTGCTGGCAGGACAAGCAGATGCCGTGTATGCTTTACAGGTATTGAGCCATATATTTGTAGTAGACCAGGCAGTTGGTAGTGTGGGTGAAGGTGTCTCCGGCAGCATCAACCCAGCCACGGGAGAGTGAGTTGATACGGGAAGATGCAATTGCAGAGGGAGTGGTTTCACCACCCCAAACCAGACTGTAAAGGTAAAGTTAGTACATGCTGTCGTACAAACTCAAAACTATAAAGCATATAATCAAAATACTTACCGCTGATCGGATTTGGCACTATAGCTGGCTTCAGTCAGATACCAGAGGTTAGTACCAGCGGTCCGGCGAACGTGGTAGTAGGCACCACTGAAGGAGTTGGCGCGCGAATCAACCTTGCCAACAACTAGACCGACATGGCTGCAACCGGTCTCATCAATAATACTCTGAGTCACATAGTGCCAGTATTCGGGCTGTGCAGGAGCCTTGACGCATAGCATGAAGTAGTATGACTTTCCATTTTTAAGCATAACAGGAGCAGCGTCATATGCCGCAGTATAGGCGGCGTCACGAGAAAATAGGTGAGGGTGGTCCTTGGCACTGAAAGTTATCTCCTTCTCTTCACCATCTTCAGACACCTCGTTCGTCTTGATGTTGAAGGTTATGTCTTCTAGAGCAACTTCATTGATGGGTTCCTGAACATCTACAGAAAGAGTTTCAGGGCTCGAGTTCAAGGGCTCGACCGGAACAGCAGCGCTGGAGGCCAGGGCACAGAGAGCGAGGAGACTAAAGAATCTCATGGTGAGAGGCAAGAAAAGAAAGAGTTGAAGGAGTGATACTATTGAGTTGAAAGAGCTATATCAAGGGATGTGTGAGAGAGAGAGAGAGAGAGGGGGGGGGAGAAGAGGAAGACT
>RHLR01001016.1:0-10753 GCA_009806335.1 Davidsoniella australis
GTGAGCTATTCTTCAGACAAAGATAGTAGTCATATTATACATCTCAATCAATACAAATATTTACCTTATACTTGAAATTAAAAAGCAGCAGAATTAATATAAGGGTATGTCGGTGTTATTATCTATTATTTATATTCGGCCCAAATAGTTAAATTATTTACTTTTTAGTAAATATTTGGAAACCCGCTCCCATTGAGACAGAAATAAACAACCGAAATAGCACAACAACACAACCACAATAATACCGCGTCTGGTCTTGTTTGGCGTACTTCGGGAACGGAAATTATTCCTTCAAATTGTATGTCTGTTTTTTTTTCCTTCTTTTGCTTGGTGTCCGTGCTTGCTTAGCTCTAATTATTATTTGCTTCTTCAGGATCATGAAAGATAAGTTCACTGTATGGCGCACTGTTTTTCTCCTCTCAACGGAAGGAAGCTGCCAAGGTGCCACAGAGCCAATTTCCTTATTTGGTGTCATAGCAGCGTTACGCCACACAACCCAATGTAAGCAGAGAATATGTGGCGTAGAAGTAAATTGGGAGGTTGTTATGGAAGAAAGCTTTGTCTCAACCCTTATGTATATCAGCACTTAACCCCAGACAAGAACCGCATAAAAGGTTGAAACGAAGCACAGCATAATGCAAAGACGCTTACTTGCATATAAGACTGACTAACATGCAGTGTTAGTGGACTACACCCGTTGGTTCTACAGGTACGACATTGAGATATACTCATATATAATACATGGCATCCGTATTAGATCCCGAAACAACACCATCTTAGTGCTCAAAAGTCATGATTCGATGTCGGTAATGTGTTTGAGTGAAAGGTATATTTTAGATGATGATCATAGATAACAAATTCATTTGTCAATCGGCCAGTAGGGTTCATGGAAGTAAATCTAGATTTCATTGCGAGGGTCGTTTATTAGACCTTCAACAGCAGGAACTGAGCAAGCATGAGACAGAGGAAAGACCGCGTCTCACAGTTTGATGGTTCGTACCCTCTTAAGCCTAAAAGTAACAGTAACTTTACTTATCGTTCTATTATATCTCGGGGCATTGGCATTGGCCGGTATTATTGATGCCCCTGGATATGAAGTATCAGTGGGTAGGGCAGGGTACACATGAAATCCTATTCATGGATATATATGTTGAGAATCAGAGGACAAATATAATAATGTTCTTCTCCGCGGAGATTGACTACCGAACATCGCGAGTTAGGAATTATGAAGAACGTCATAGCCTATGAAGACTAGGTGAATCAATAATCAACTCACCACTGTGAGTTTTCTTCCTGCTTTGTTAACTGCCTTCAGGCGCTCCTAATGGGACAAACAATGTGCACAATGCCTGGCCTTATTTGTTCTTTTTTTTCTGCCCTGGTTGTTTGAAATATTGAGAAATCTGCTGGCAAGCAAGGGAGCAAGGACCATGTTCTAGAAGCAAAAGAACAATATGCTAGCAAATGAGGTGTTGGTGGAAAAGAAGGGTCATTGAAAGGGAAGGGATCGTGTAGTTGAATGAGCAGACGGGCCCTCCCTTGCGTAGCGTTACTTTGGTCCATTTTAGAGAACCAAACTATCCTGCCTGATACATTCATGAGCTGATAATACTTTCTTTCACGATGTGTACCGCGGAGGTTTGAGTATACCGAGCAAGGCCATATTATAGAGATCGCACTTCATTTGAATCTACTGATTTCGATTCGATTTTACAGCCCACTTCCGGCTAAAGACCTAGAGCATCTATTTGCTAAGGAACAGTCCCAAGATATTACTCTTCCTGCATCCACATAACCCAGAGTCTGGTTCGATATTGATACATGGTCTATACTTGTATTACTCAATCCCGTTAACGTTATCATTATACATATCATTACATCATGGCAAGTAGCATCGGCCTCACAAAGCTTTATGCAGACAGGCGGTGAAGTATAACATATCGTGCATATTCCATGCGTTGTATGTAATGCAAGATACAAGTAGGTGGTAATACTAATCAAAGCTGCAGCTAAATAGCATTCTACTACCTTGATGCAAGTACAAAAAAAATAGGATCATTGGATCATTTACTATACATTATACACTATACACTAATACACTAGAGTACATGTATGTTTAAATGTTGATAATGCATAAACTCAGGTACGCTTTCGATGCAACATCTTTCTGCAGAGCACACACTTGGGCTGCATTTGCATTGACCGAGCCTCTCATCAGCTCAGATAAAGCTGCATTACAATAATACATCGTGTTTCTTCCTTCTTTCCTCCTATCCAACATGCCCATTTGCCACATAAAGAAGAAAGAAGAAAGAAGAAAAAGTACAAATACCACCATTTAACTATGGGAGATTTCGTGAAGATGAATCCGGGCTTCTCGCACGTTTTCAGCCTCCAGAAATATAGAACCCAGCCTTCATTGAATGATATAAGCGTGTGTAATTACTCTTATTTTATGGTCAATGTGCACAGTCATTCTGTGGTTAGCGTAACATCCACTAACAGTAGAGAGTAGAACCAAAATGTGTACAAAGTGCCAATATAAAAGGAAAAAAAAAGAAGATTCTCAAAAACAGACTATGGTCAGTGCGTCAAGCCGTTTGTCTGAGATATCGTTTCTGCAGGTGGCCGGCATCAAAGACTCGACCGCCAATATAACAGGTTTTGATATAGGGTCCGAGCATTGCCTGTCAGTCAACCCTCCAAACGCATACCAACAACTCAAGAAGGACCAATTTAAGAGTCACGGTGACGGCACAAAAACGTATAGAGCAGTAGGTGGCATTTCGTGATAAGTGCATAGGTAGTGTTGCTTCCTTGTACTCCCATGTACTCTTTAGAATCAACTATAGAACCATACTATGCAGTACTTTCGACTCATTAACAAGTAAAGGAAAGAACAAAAGACTGCCTTTGATGCTAGATCTGATGATGCGTATCCGAAGGAAGCACAAGCCAAGATAGAAAGTTGCCACTTTGTAGAAGGGCTGAACAATCATGCTGAGATAGCATCTCAGGTGCGTCTGGTAAACTCCGTCGAAGCTGCCCTTTGGCAAGACTAGGGGAATAGGACTAGATAGGACTAGGTAGTAGTATCACACTATAGTTCCATCATATACCGAACGGCATTCTCAATCGACGAGTCAAGGCTTTCCTTGGGCAGAAAACGTGCTCCATTCTTAGCATTAAACAACTCTTATCAGTTCCAAAAGACCCTTTTTTTTTCTTGCCACTAGAGTTTTACTTGCTATACTTCCTTTTTCTTTCCTTTTGGGCTTCCAACCACTCCTTTGATTCTTCGTCCAAGAATAAGTTTTAGCTCCAAATCGGGATTTCTAGCGGTATCCTTTTTATTTTTTTAGGTTTAGTTTGGGTATTTTTCTTCTTCTTCTTCTCTTCGCTTCCTACTACTGGCCTATGACGAACTTTTTGGGAACAAAATCTACTGACATCCTAGTACATACTTTGGCCAATGCTATCCAGGCTTCTTCCCTATTCTCGTAGCTCCTTAGGCTCCAAAACGACTTTGAGCTAGACCAACAGTTCTTCCTGATGGGAACTTTGACATTTATTTTTGTACTGATATACATGCATGCTAACAAGGAAGGATGGCCCCAAGCCTGCCAATCCCAAATACGACAAAAGAAATAAGAAGCAAAATTGACAAAGGAGATGTTGACAAAGGAAATAGATGAAAATAAAACCATAGAGAAAAAAAAGAACAACCGAGAAGTGAAGTCAAGGAAACTCGTCGTAAGGAAAACAAGAAGAAAGGTCGTAAAGTATGAGACAAAGGAAATAATGAAGATGGTAATAAAAAAAAGAATAAGTAAAAGATAATGTTGGTAATATGACACAGTGAAGAAGAGTAAGAAGATAACGAAGTTTGGATCTTGTATGATACCGTTTACACACGCACGCTGCGCTTGCGAGCAAGGCTCAGAATGCGGTTCTTCACTGGCGTGGGAATAGAAGCCACAGATGCGGGCGAGCTGACATTGCGCTTGGCAGCCCGTATGATATCGTCGTAGGTGACTGGCTGGCTAGTAGGCGTCAATGGCGCAAGGTGCTGTTGAACGGGAGTCCGGGGGATTTCAGACTCGGGAATAGACTCGTAGACAGAGCTGGAGGGGACGGCGAGCGTCGGGCGGCTCTTCTTGCGGA
Organism: Davidsoniella australis; assembly: GCA_009806335.1. Taxonomy (NCBI): domain Eukaryota; kingdom Fungi; phylum Ascomycota; class Sordariomycetes; order Microascales; family Ceratocystidaceae; genus Davidsoniella; species Davidsoniella australis. The sequence goes on from RHLR01001016.1 coordinate 4,165, forward strand.
CCAGGCTGATGGTACGCTTGAACATGTCGCGGGGGGTCTTAGAAGACGATTCAGCAGTGGGAGTAGTGCTGGGGAAGATGTCGATGCTGGAGTTGGTGGGGGAAGATGTCAGGGTAGAGCTGCTGTTGCTGTGCGAAGATGATGGTGGGCCACAGACATAAGGGTCGATGTTGAGGAAGCTAGGGCGCGAACGAGGCAGACTGCCGGATAGAGAGTCGGATGTTGGCCTGGAAGGCATGAACATAGAGGTTGGGCGGGAATTGGGGAAAGACGAGCTGTGGACGGGCGCCGAAGGGGCCAGGAAAGAGCTGGTGGACGAGCCACTGTTCTGGCGCATGCGCGGTGAAGCAGAGCGGCGTCCAGAAAGATCAACCATGGAAGGCTTGCCAGAGTAGAGAACACTGATCATGCGAGCGGTGTTGGAGACAGTCGAGCTGAGGGGTGCGCACACCTCATCATTGTCGGAGTCCCAATCGTAGTCGGAAGCATCATCGGCAGTGGAAGAGGCATCCTCCTCGGACGAGAGGTAGAGATCATGTGGAGTAGTGACCTCGACGATGGGCTGCGGTGGTTGTTGCTGAGTAGGCGAGGGCATGCTGGGGATGACGAGACGAGAAGCACGGCGGGCACTCTTAGCAGGCAGAGCAGGTGCCTCGGAAGAAGAAAGCTTGGACAGCATGCCGTGGTAGAAGTTGATGGTGTCGTCTTCTGAGAAGCTTGACATTGGGCTAGGAAGACCAACAACGGTGTTTCTGAAGGTGGAAGGCGCTCTCTCGGAAGAGACGCGAAGAGTAGTCATTGTGGCGTGAGAGTATGTGATGATGTTGGATCCTATTTGGAGAGTGAATGGGGAAGTTCGAAGAGTCCTGGTGAAGAGCGCGAGTGTGACCACTGTTCTTCCAGAGACTAGTGACCGATGAAGAGACAGAATGAAAAAGAAAAGAAGAAAAAAGATATCTTTACAGAAGAAAGACTGACTCGTAGATTGGAATGAATATATCAAGAAAGCAGAATGGCAATTTGAGTCCAGACAGAGGTGGGAGGACGCAGATGTATATCAAGCAATTTTAGATATGGTGGTGTTCCTGGGCATAGGAACTGAGCAGCTCAAGAAGCTACGTACTGATGTCCACCAGCAAGGATGGTGTATATACAGGGTATCCTTGGTGGTGGCATATCCTTGCCCATTCAAGTTCCCACAAGTCGCATCCCTGGTCGGGAGTGTCTTGGGACACGGTGCGAGTTGTACATGCTTTACTGGCTACAAGCAGCAGCTCCAGCCAGGGAGATCTCGTGCACTCCCTCTAGCATCTATCGTTGACAGTAGAGGGGGGGGTGGGTGAGAGCTGGCTTTTGCACTAATATGGGGGCGTGTGACCCTCCAGCTAGCTATGTAATGGTGTGAGGATAGCTACACTAGCAATACGTGAGGATGATAATAGAAACACTCTCTCATGGTGGGCAGATTTGCCAAAAGGCGGCGGTGGTCTTCGTTTCTGGTGTAGAGTCACGATGAGCTGCGTGGACATTGATAATAGATGGCTGAGACGTTGTCAGTAACAGAAAGAGGGCGAATTATGCCATCACGACGGTATTCATCATATCAAGAGAGCAGTCGGCGGCAGAAAAGGTGATAGAAGGCAGATGTGACGTGAACAAGCACATCGTAGCCTTGCTTGCCTGGAGTCGAGAAACTCTCTCAGCCTCTCCCTCTTGAAGGTTACCACCAGTTTTCTAACAAGACTATATTTATGGCATAAACAAACACCAAACATCATGAAGCAATGCCGCTACAAACAGAGAAAGACGGAGTCACAGTCTCGAAGAGCATTTGCTCTGTTTTGCTCTGCTCTCCCCGCAAGGCAATGAGATGTTCATTGTTAGCCTTCCAATGATCGCCGTAGAGCGCCTGACACGCAGAAGAAGCAGAAACAGAAACAGAAACAGAAACTTGGGAGATGGGGAAGGCAAAGATCATGCCTCGTGTATTATTGCAGCGGTACCGCCTTAAGAGCAATATACTTGTGTTTCTATTATGGCCTTGTTTTGTTGTAAAAGCATTTTGAGATGCAAAAGAGTTGGTTGTTTTTAAGCCATAAGAAAGGCAAGAGGCTGTGGAGTGCAGCGAAGTAACTGCTGCTTTCGCAGATTAAGCGAGTGGATCTTGTCCATTCGTATTTTTCATACATCACGATACTAGGGGAAAAAAATGAATTATCTATCTTTTTTTTAAAAAAAATCAAAAATTTAGCATCGTCACGCCTGCAGATTTTCTTTGGCTTCACATGCAGCTTTCTTCTTCCTTCATGTCCACTTTTCACTGTATTTTTTTTCTCTTCGACTGCCAGCTAATACCTGCAGTCCACATGGTACATGACACCAATATACGACGGTACCTACAATACGCAGCTCGTACTTTGTAAACAAAACAAACCATAAACCCATAGCAGCCCAACAGGAGCGCAGTTTTGCTTCCTGAAGTCCGGCCGCCTACGTTAACGGAGCATAAGAGAATTCCTCCCGACTTGGCCTGGCCCAATAATTTCCGTTTCTCCTCTTCTCAGGTCAGGATAGAAATTTTGCAATGTTGGCTATAGACGGATGGTGTGCTGGCCGGAATCCAAAGCATGTAGTGTTTCAACCTGTGTATTTTTTGTGCTAGAGGGTTGCAGCAGCTCTAAGAAGAGCAGAAGAAGCCGTTCTTTAGGGGGCCTTTTACCGTCCTCTTTTTGTCCTGTGCGCCACTCTGGAAGTTGCAGGGCAGGGAAGGCCTGGCAAATAAAGACCAAGTACCACCACTACTACTACATATACACAATAAACAGGCTACGGCTTTCGAAACAGCTAGAGATTTAGATTTTCCCGTGTCGAAATTCACAGGCCTATGGTCTGATCGGGACAAATCTTGTGTGCGATTCGACTAAGTGTAGCCAGCTGAACAGATATTTCGACTTGGGATGATCGGGTTAGCAAACTAAGAAGAATGCTCTCATGGCTATATGGTTATATATGGTTATATATGGACGTATTGATGATTTCGGGCACGATTAAGTCATCATACAACCATTCTCCAGCCAAAATAAGGGGCTGGATCGGCCTAGCGATCCTCGAAGAAGCCCTCAAGGCTAATACTCGCTTTCTGGCTCTACAATCTGGCTCTACAGTAGACAAACAAATCAACTGCTTCCATTGCCGCCAAAGCACATGTAAGAAGTTAACCAGATTTTTCTTCTCTCTTGAGCCCCCAGATAAATTTGATCCATCCAGTACGCCACTGTGATTTCAAGGCTACTAGTACATACACATGTATCATGGTTTATAGTACCGTAATCATGGCGCAGATCCTCGTTGTTAATAGGCAATGTGGCGGTCCTCTTCAGAAAGTAAAAAGCCATTCAATTATGTGACAATGCAACAACAAAATAAGCGTCACATCTACATACATATCAACCATCACCGTCACTTATCACACGGCTGTAGAGATAACGCCAACTGCAGTGACTTTTGTCTTCTCGTGCTGGAGTTGATGTTACTACTACTGTAAAAGGACGCAGAGGCTTTCTCTAGTGCCACGACACTTGGAAGAAACGCCGTACACGGTATCTGATTAGCGTAGCGTCACCATCGCTCTCCTGAACCATGGACTCACCTCGCTCGCTGAGCAGATCGTTTCCAGAGGAGACAAAGGTCCTCTTACTACTTATTGGAGTATTACATTTTACTAGCTCAATGACATAAGCATCACGGCCTCCAAGACTTTACTACAACTATAAATCTTATGAAGGCTATACCAGTCCACCGTAAAGGACGGCTTTTGCCACGGCGTCTAAATACAAAATTCGAGTTTGTTGTCTTCTCCTACTCTATTAGAATAGCCACACTCGGCTATATACGTATCTGGATGTATATCAGTATAACTGTGTACATATGGATGTAGTTCAAGAACAGCTTGATGGCTGGACTAAACTAAACGTAGAGTTTTTGAATTGCATATTTTGTTAGTACTGTAACCCTGCAAATTCGATGACGATCTTCATCCTAGACGGGCTTCTCAATGCCTTTTTATTCCTCTTCTTCTTGTTCTTTTCTCACGATCCTTGTACACTACAACGTTGGTATAACAAGCCGCCAACCAAAGCTCAATGTCAGTTTTAGCTCTAGTGCATAACCAAAAAAAAAATACGCTTTGGGCGTTATCACCAACTGCTTCCTTCCTGCATACATGTACTGTACTGTCTACTTTGACATCCTAATCTCGACATATATGCACTGCAACCTTCTTGAATGCACAACGGGCTGGCTAGTAGCACATCTTTTCTCAGTGCAATGTCCAAAGAGTTTCATTCTGCTAGCCTAGAGAGGGGAATAGAGGCTCTTTCTGGCATCTCTGGCATTAAAATAGAGAAAGCAAGTGGGTTAGGTTACTAAGGCGTCATTTGGTTGTAAGCCACAGAAATTTGTTAGATCCTAATGCTGCTGAGTAAGTAGCTAGCTAACCCTTTCAGTTTTGTAAGAGACGGTCAAGCCAGATTCTCAACGGCTCGATTATTATTTCAAGTCACTGCCCGACAAATCTTTGTAGACTGTCAGTGACGATAAATGGCTGGCATGTATGCAGTACCTTGGAGAGCCCCAGCTTACAGATATGTCTCTCTGTTATTGCCTTTTCTTTTCTATGGATGCACATAACTCTTAAAGGGCACGTATTTGCCTTGAGTCTAGCATATCATATTAATAGGCAATATCAGACTACTGAAAGAAAAGAAGGCTTCGCATCTATCCCTTTGCCCAGACTGGACCATCGATATTTTCGTCTTCACTTGTTTGCACACCACCAACACTGAAAAAGAAGCAATCTCCTTAGTACTTGCATATCCTCCCGCATGCATGCCATGATGTTCTGGCCCCATTTTGCTACTACAAAAATATAATCTATGTGTCGACAGGCGGTGAAGTGCATGCTGCCCATCCATTCTAACTAACAAAAGAAGCATTCTAAAACCCTGCTAGTCAAATACAACAGCACAAAAAGAAATCAAGATGACGACAAGTAAGGAACCCTAGACCGTTCTGGGCAGCCAAACTCCTCTAGTGTGCAGGTGTAGGAAGGCCAGCAGGCTTTTCGTAGGTTACCAGAGGTAGCACCGAGCCTAAAAACTAGGGAACAAATATGAAGAATAGTTGGATATGTATGTGCATATGCATACATGCATATGCATAAATCATCTTTGCCTTTCTCGAGTCATCGTTTTTTTGTGCATCGACCTGCAGCTGCACCAACAAGCCCAAAGAAAAACGATGCATTTTTATATCGTTTTGGCTAGAACTTCCTCTCCTAGCTCTAGATCCGCTCCCGTTCGGCAGAGGAACTAAAATGGAGACGATGATGATGCTCTGTATGCCAGATTTTTGTCTGTATAGAAATGTGCATAGTAGCACTGGGTCACTTCACATCATGTCTTCTATGCTTCGAGTATCGTGGTTTATGTCTCTATATTGAACACTGCTACATCACTGTATTGTGCACCATAAACATATCATGATGCATAGTCTTTCGTGCAGCTCGGATCTTGATAGGCGGAGAGACGTGGTCGATATTAGGTAAACTGCATGCTCTTCGTATACTATACTGTGCAAGAAACCATAGAGTATGGGCAGAAGATAAAGTGAGGCGATCGGTTAACTGGCGAAAAAATCAGCCGATGAAGTCACTTAAACTCGGAACGGCGTTGTTACAAAATTCTTCATAGTATGGGAATCTCTACGGACATGAAGAAACGGTGAGAAAGGAAAACAAAAGAGGCAGATATGATACTACGACTATGGCATACCTCCCCAATTTCTGTGATGATCGCGCCTTTTCAAAGTCAGTTTTCCGTAGCCTCGTCCAGTTCATTCTCAAATTAGACATAGTAATAAAAGAAAATAAAGGCTTTGTTTTTGCTTTGCCATATTGGCTTAGTTGCACATGCTGCAGTTCGCTGACTCGCTTAAGCCATCTTGAACCTTTTATTCAATTTTTTTTTTCTTTTCTTTGTCTTCCTTTTGCCAGCTAGCAGGCCAGTAAATCAAGACAGGGAAACGAAGTGGATATCATTTTGTTTCCTATGATTTTCTATCAAAGGTGTGGAAGGAAGCCCTTGCCTGCTCACTTATCCACGATGAACCAGGGTTTGGTGTTTCGAGTTTGAAAATCATAGTTGAAATAGACAAAGGAACGAAGAACCACCGCAAGGGAAGTACTTAACTTATTAAGATACGATACTGGACGGCTTCTCTAGCATCTCTTTATCATTCTGATCAAGGTAGGTTGCCGAAGTTAGACTTTTTAGTGCTGCAACTCTTAGTACGCCAAATTGTCTGTGGGCTTTTGCTTTTCTACTTGATCTAACTCGAAAAGACAAATTTACTAGTTTGGATATACTGTGATCGAGTAGTTAATCTCCAGAAACTGTAATTATTCAAGAGCTCAGAACTTCTGCTATTCCATTCTTAATCGTCAAATTCTTCAGCTCATCACCGTGCGCTTGCATCTTATTAGCATTTGACTTGAACGCTGTCACTTCAATGTTCCAGCCAGAGTCAAAGA
>RHLR01001017.1:0-10751 GCA_009806335.1 Davidsoniella australis
GGCTTGGCTGCTTGTTTCTGTTTATTGCCTTGCGACCCGGGGGTCCCAAGGGCAATGTTTTGGACGAGGGAGTCCAGAGTGGTTAGGTGTCCTTCGCGGACATTCTCGCGCATTGAGGCGAGGAGAGGTCTAACGAGCGCGTAGACCTTCACGGCGGTTGTCGCGTCTTCCTCCCGATCGCGTCGAAGCTGATCGAGGGCGTCCGCGACTCGCGCCGGTAGGGAAGGGGCCGTCTCTGGCGCCTTGCCTTCCATTGGAAGCTCGAGGGGGGAAGAGTTATTGATGTTGTTTGATCCGAATGTTTCCATCCAAATCTTCGTCGGTGTAAAAAAAAAAGTTTCAAAATGTTGTGTCCCATGTGCTTGGTAGCTCGGCGTCCAGCCAGCATTCCGTGAATCGAACAGAGCGAAGCATCGATTAGGGTTAAATGAGCCAACTCGTCCGTGGTTTTCGCGAACCGAACCCGATGCTAGTTACTTTCGCTTGCTTTCACTGCCACAGGATGTCGAGCGAGAAATGAGATAGGCAGTCGAGTTCCAAGCAACCATAAGGCCTATAAAACTTGGTGACGTCTACACGTGATCCTGGTCTTGTAGAGACTTGGGCATGAGAAGCCTGGAAAAGAGGCCTGACAAAGAAGCCGATCTCCTACACTGGGGACCCATGATGGGGAGGATTCGATAGTAAAGCATCGCTAGAGGCCAATTGACCCCCCCCCCCCCAAATAGGACCAGATACCCGATAAGATGGTACGGTGATGGCTATAGTGTTTTGGAAGTGAATACGTATGTGCCTACGATAGAATTAGAATTAGAATCAGAATTAGAATTGGCATTTATCAGTATAAACGCAGTGGCCAATTGAGCCGAGCATTTTATAGCTGTTCTCAGGCTGAATTTCTCCCCAATTATTATTTTAATTTTTGCTCTGGAATTAGAAGGTCGATTTATGACAGTTTGACATACTTTGTCGATTTTGCCGATCGTTTTTCTATCTGCATCATCCCTCTTTTTTTTCTTTTTTTTCTTTATCAATCGTTTGTATATGATACGTCGCTGTTCACCTTTGATTCCTTCTTTTCTGACCGGTCACCCGCCAGTCGTTACATTGGCCATCTGATAAACAATCCGAACGAACGAGCGACCTTCTGCTCTTTGCTTCACTAAAGCCACCGACCGAGCCTCTCCCAACCCAACAATATATGTACCACTACCCGACGAATACTGGCTTACTTTCCTTCACATACAGTACTGGCTCGTCTGCCTGTACTTCCACACTGTCTAGAGCCACGTTCCGCTGTCTGAATCTCCAGGACCAACCTTGGCTCAACCGCCTGTCTTTTGCTGCGTTAGCGACCTCATAAACACACAAGTACTGCGCCCGTTCTGCATCCGTACTGCACGACGCTGCATCCGAATCCGCCTCTGGCCTCCAAAGGACCGCTGAGACTTGGTACTAGCTGGTGGCTTGCTTGCTGGCAGTCTAATCAGCCATAGTCTTACTACCAAACAGGATAGCGCTGTGCTTGTCTCGCTGTGTTTGTTATTGTTACTGGTCTAACGCCATAGCAATACCAAGTTGCCCACAACCTGCCCCAGCTGCAGGAGGCAGTACTGTACCTACTTGCCGTAGTCGCCCTGGTAGCTGAGCTGGTAATAGTAGCCTTGCTGCTGCCGTTGCCACTGAAAGCTGAAAGCTGAAGCCCAAGAAACGGACGCTGACGAGCTGTTACTGAGTGACTAGCTGATTGCGTTTCTCTTATCTTCTACTTGCAGCTCTGCACATAACCTTTCTTTTCTTCGCTGGCAATGCCTCGACCAGCTGAGACGCCTCGCCCGACGGAGCCACCCGATATATCGTCCCACGATTCCGATTCCGATTCTGAGAGCGACCTAGAGCTAGAGCTAGAAGAGCTGGTGCCTAGATCGAAATCGCCGCTACGAGCCTCGGCCACCTCCAACTTCTCGTCTGCGAGCAATAGCCCCGCTCCCAACGATCGCAACTCCTCGCCCGCCGACGAGCGCTCAGGGCCGCGAATAGCGCTGAGAAAACTCCGCATGGGCAGCCGACGTTCGAACCGCTACGGCGATCTCGGCCAGAACCGCGACAACTACGACGATGACGATCGACAAGGCTTGCTGGCTGACGGAGGCCATAGTCGTAGAGATTCTGGCCCCATGTACGATGACGACGCTCCGCTGCTCTCTGACAGCGGTACTCGTGAACACAGCCGTGCCGCCTCTTCGCCCGGCCAACAACGACATAAGCAGTTGAGCTTCACAGAACGCATGAAGGCTAAGGTCCAGGGTGTCATGCCATGGGGATCGTCTCGTTCACCGCGGCTTAGCACTAGCAACGATGCCGACGAATCCGACGAGGACGAATCTTCAGATCCTGGCTCAGCCCGTATCATTGCTGTCGGCGCTACTCAGACTTCACGATACCCACCAAATAGCGTCTCGAACGCCAAGTACACGGCGCTTACATTCCTACCAATTACGCTTTACAACGAGTTCTCATTCTTCTTCAACATGTACTTCTTGCTGGTTGCACTGTCACAAGCAATCCCGGCCTTGCGTATTGGCTACCTACTCACTTACATTGCACCTCTGGTATTCGTATTATGTATCACTATGGGTAAAGAGGCGTGGGACGATATCGAGCGTCGGCGCCGTGACAACGAAGCTAATTCCGAAGGCTACACTGTTATCAACTTCTCTGAACCAACTGGCCGTGCCGAGGCCCGTAATAAGCGTCTCGACCATCGAACACTTCGCTCCGAAGCTGCTACCGGCCGCAGCAAGCGCCGTGCTCACAATGTAGACCGTCTTTCAGATGTCCAAGAGGAAGAAGCCAACCTTGAAGCTGACGGGGCCCAACTTTCGTCGACCGTCAACGAAGTATGGAAAAAGTCTAAAGATCTCAAGGTCGGTGATGTGCTCAAGCTTGGAAAGGGCCAGCGTGTGCCCGCCGATGTCGTTATTCTGAAGTGCTATAGCGATGACCAGCCCCGGCCTTCTAATGTCAATGACGACAATGCCTCGGCTCTTCTAGATTTGGATGGCAATGGGAGCTCAAGCAATACGAAATACGAAAAGAAAGAAGGATCTGGTGGCGAGACCTTTATTCGTACTGATCAACTGGACGGTGAAACTGACTGGAAGCTACGCCTTGCCTCTCCCTTGACCCAGAATATCCCGACCGAAGAGTTTGTGCGTCTGCGTGTTACCGGCGGGAAGCCTGACAAGAAAGTTGGCGAGTTCACTGGCACGTTAGAGTTGCTGGAGTCTCGCTCTGCAGCACAGAGCAATGCGGCTACTGGCATGGGACCGGCCGCTTTGGCTAACTCGGCTGCGCTTTCTATCGACAACACAGCCTGGGCCAACACGGTCATTGCATCTCATGGTACTACACTAGGCGTCATTATGTACACTGGTCCCCAGACTCGCTCTGCTCTATCTACGGCACCTTCGCGTTCCAAGACTGGCCTGCTAGAATACGAGATCAACTCACTTACCAAGATTCTGTGTGGACTGACCCTTCTGCTATCCATCATTTTGGTGGCACTCGAGGGTTTTGGTTCTACCGATGGAACTATCTGGTACGTCAAGGTTATGCGCTTCTTGGTTCTCTTTTCGACCATCGTGCCTATCAGTCTACGCGTGAACCTGGATATGGGCAAGAGTGCGTACTCTTACTTTATCCAGCATGACCCAGGAATGCCAGGTGCTCTAGTCCGTACCAGCACAATTCCCGAAGATCTCGGCCGTATCGAGTATCTACTTAGTGACAAGACCGGAACTTTAACACAAAACGAAATGGAGATGAAGAAAATCCATATTGGAACAGTCTCTTACGCCAATGAAGCTATGGATGAAGTTGCCGATTACGTCAAGCAAAGCTTTAGTAACCTACCTGGAAACAGCTTGATCACTCCGTCCACCTCTGGAATAGCGTCTACCGGTGGTCGCACTCGTCGTGAGATTGGTTCTCGGGTACGTGATGTTGTGCTTGCTCTTGCGCTGTGCCATAATGTCACCCCTACTGTTGAGGATGATGTCAATGGCCAGCAGACCGTCGCGTATCAGGCCTCCTCCCCAGATGAGATTGCTATTGTTAAATGGACTGAGGCTGTCGGACTACGTCTGGCGAACCGTGACCGCACGAGCATGACCCTGGAATCGACGGACGGCAACAAAACGGTGGTCCAAGTGCGCATTTTGGATATCTTCCCGTTCACCTCAGAAGGCAAGCGCATGGGAATCATCGTTCAGTTCCTGGAGTCACCGTCACAGGCCGGATCTAAGGATCTGGATAGCGGTGAGATCTGGTTTTATCAGAAGGGTGCTGATACCGTGATGGGCGCCATCGTGGCCGCCAACGACTGGCTGGACGAAGAAACCGCCAACATGGCCCGTGAAGGTCTACGTACATTGGTAGTTGGTCGCCGTCGACTATCAGCTCAACAATACCAGGAATTCGCTACTCAATACCAACAGGCATCGTTGTCTCTCGTTGGCCGTGACGCTGGTATGGCCTCAGTGGTCTCGCTGAACTTGGAACGTGACCTGGAGCTCTTGGGTGTCACTGGTGTCGAGGACAAACTACAGCGTGATGTCAAGCCGTCACTAGAACTGCTGCGTAACGCCGGAATCAAGATTTGGATGTTGACTGGTGACAAGGTCGAGACCGCCCGTTGTGTGGCAGTCTCATCGAAGCTTGTTGCCCGTGGCCAGTATATCTATACTGTCCAGAAACTCCGGTCTAAAGATAATGCTCAACAACATCTGGACTTCCTACGATCTAAGCTTGATGCCTGTCTCTTGGTCGATGGTGATTCCCTTGCACTCTTCCTTTCCCACTTCCGCAAAGAATTTGTCTCTGTGGCCGTCAAGTTGCCGACTGTTGTTGCCTGCCGTTGCTCGCCTGGTCAAAAGGCCGAAGTTGCTCGGTTGATCCGTGAATACACTAAGAAGCGTGTGTGCTGTATTGGAGATGGTGGCAACGATGTCAGCATGATCCAGGCTGCCGATGTCGGTGTTGGTATTGTTGGTAAAGAAGGCCGCCAAGCATCACTGGCTGCCGACTTCTCTATCGAGCAATTCTTCCACTTGACGAAGCTCTTGGTCTGGCATGGACGTAACAGTTACAAACGCTCAGCAAAACTGGCCCAATTTGTTATCCACCGTGGTCTCATTATTGCCGTTTGCCAAACTGTGTACAGTATCGCAATCAAGTTTGAACCCGAAGGTCTTTATCTCGTAAGTCTGACTAACCGAGCTTCATCAGCTATTCATCTCTTGTAATCTTACCCGACTAACTCTATCTAGGATTGGCTCATGGTCGGCTACTCGACTATCTACACTGCTTTCCCTGTTTTGTCTCTTGTGCTTGACAAGGACGTCGACGAGAATCTCGCCATGCTATATCCTGAACTATACAAAGACCTAACTTCTGGTCGCTCACTCTCTTACCGAACCTTCTTTGTATGGGTGTTTGTGTCTATCTACCAGGGCAGCATCATCCAAGGCTTCTCGCAGATTCTGACCGAGGTCGATGGTAAGCGTATGGTTGCCGTGAGTTACACGGTATTGGTGATGAACGAGCTACTTATGGTGGCCATTGAAATTGTCACGTGGCATTGGATCATGGTGGTCAGTATAGCTCTGACTTTCCTTTCGTACATTATCTCGATACCGTTCCTGGGTGGTTACTTTGACCTCTCGTTCGTGGCTTCTGTGTAAGTTTTCTCTCGCCGTCTATCTTGGACTACAATATGTCTATATTTTCTTCGTGGCTAACATATTCTCTGTAGGGGCTTTATCTGGCGTTGTCTTGCCATTGCGGCTATTTCTTTGGTGCCTCCGTATGCGGCCAAGGTTATTCGTCGTACTATGAAACCACCTGCTTACCGCAAGGTTCAGAGCACATAAAATCTTGTCGATGTTCTCTTAACACAATACCTTTTTATTCCCCTCTTCAACTATCAGCTGACTCTAGCCTTTCTCATTATTGTTGTTCTTTTCTACTTTATCTCGACCTGCATCTGTTTTATCGTTTCTCTTCTCGTTTATTTTTCGATATTGTTCTTGATCTTGCTGTGTTTTTTTTTACTGTTGCTCAAGTCATCGGCGTCTCGTTACCTTTTCCATTTTTCATTCTATGATTCCACATTGTAATGCTTTGCAACTCATTCGACCTGATATTGATTCTAGGTTTGCTCGTAAGTTATGCTTTTGCAAGGCGGGTAAAATATTCTCATCTTGATTCCCTGTGTATAGATTTTTTCATATTCTTCTTTAGCCTGTCAACGACGTATAAAAAGGGACAAAAATATATTTGTAAATGATGCTTGTAATATACAAAAATGCTTCTATTCTTTTACAATATATCGTACATATGGATTCTAAACTCCTAGCTATATGGTCTAATCAAGGTTCACTACTTGCCACTGTCCATCAAGCACAGAGGAGTAGTTGTCTAGGATATTGTTTACCATGCCGCCACTCCGTATACGGCGGAAAGCCGGTGCGTTGTCCTGCTGAATATAGCCGGCATATTTATCCATGAAGCCATCTGGACCCGAAACGATCACGAGTTTATAAGCGCCATCGCCACCGGGCCGTGCCACAACCTTAGGCTGATGCTCTGCATACGGTCCAGATGCTACGGGTAGATATGGAGCCGGGCGTTTCATCGCTCGCTTTGCGTCACTAGGTCTCGTTGATGGTGATATACCGAGCGCATTCTTGACATCGGCTTCGCTGATAGCAGCATCTTCGCCTGTTACGGCGACACGGGAATGGAAGCGGTCACCGTGGGCGAGTTTCAGAGCACGTAATTGTGCAGCAATGGGGGTAGGCGAAGGGATATCCGTTGCTGGGTCAACGAGACTTGGAGCAGACGTGGTGCTTGAGGGGCCAAACCAGCCTGATTTATTTTTTGTTGGAGTAGCACTAGAAATGGATGTAGATGCAGTCTGATCGATGTCAGCGCGCGAGTGTACGGCCCAGATGATTTTGACACGACCGACTTCAGTCGACGTCTCTAAGAGTGCATGAGCAGCCTGTAGGGCGGGGGCGATGGACGAACCACCTGCGATGAAGATGATTTCGTCGTCACTACGACCTAGCGGCTGTTTAAATAGGAGTGTCGGGTACGGGCCACGAAGCTCGACTTGGGCAGCGGGAAGCTTGCGGTCGAGGAAGCGGGAGACTTCACCGTCGGGTAAAACGCGCACGAGGAAGCGTAGGATACCGGCTTTGGCTTCGGCGGCTGAAAGTGGTGGTAGCGGAGTGTATTCACGCACGATTTGAATCTCGGGTTGTTTAACTTCGACACTCCAGAAGGGGAATACCCATTTCCCGGAAGACGAGGATGGGCTGCCGGAGGTGGTGCTGGGTGTAGGAGGAGGAGTGAGATACGGAATTTGAACTGACGGGTCAAACTCCTCTGTGCGTAGCGTCATGATGAATGAGTCGGGTGAAGCGCGTTCCTTTGTGTCAATGGTATATGAGAGGAACTTGTCTGGGTTCAGGGCTTTCTGGTACTCTTTGTTGTTCTTGAAGGCCGGCAGTATGCCGAGAAGCATGAAGAAGGCGCCACTAAGGAGGAGGTATTTAGTTACATTGTCAATCTTAGGTCGCGGTTGTGGTCCAGATCCCGGTGGAGGACCCGGTGAGGCAGGATTTGGCGCGGAATGACCCGATATATTGCTTAAGAGCCGGCTGTGTTGTGTCCGGGGGATCGAAGACCGGATGACAGTGACTGGAACTCTGTGATAAATCGCCGGCCGGGCAAAGAGCCGGAGTGTCGTTACTGCTTGCATGGTATATGGGTGGCCTTCAAACTATAAATCCTGTGGATCACAAAGATTTCGCTTTTAACCGGCGAAACGGACAGCTCCACGGAACTCTTTGCTTATGATATTGGATAACTTCAATGACATTAGTTTTGACGAGGCTGAGAATTATGGTTGCACTAGAACCGGGTTTAATATATTGGCCAATGAAAACTTGGCGCACCTCGGCTAAATATGGGCCTGGCGCGTCGTGCCAAATGTTGAAACAAGGCTGAAAGAGAATGTCAACAAAGGATCATCACAAGCTTGCTTGACTTGATGATGTCCAGAACGTCATGTCCTACGCCTGCGAGACTTAGATTTTTTTTTAATTCTTTGCCATTTTTTTTGTCTCTCTTTGCCAGCCTTATCTTGTATCACGAATTTATGTTTAGCAAAAATACCATTCATTTTACCAGCTTAATCCGTAGATCGAACCCTTCTAATACAGTCTAACCCTCGACTAGCTAATGCTATTAATCCTGTTGCCCTAAGCTTGCTTCTTCTATAGATTCTCCCGCCGCCGTAATGCAAAAGTTCTTACGAGAATGGCGCCAAGACGCCCTCAACAAAACCCAATATGAGTCCGCCATCTTTCTCGGTGACAAGCTGCTGGCCATCACCAGTACGTCGGCCGTCTTTGTGCCCTAAAGCAAGCAGCCAGACAGCCGGTACACGACTAACTCATATACGCCTCTCTCTCTCTCTTCTCTTCTAGATGACGATAACGATGCCTTTTGGCTCGCACAGGTGCATTTTGCTACCGGCAACTTCACCCGTGCGTATGCCTTCTTGGTTAAGCACGACTTGACCACCCGCAATCCCGCGTGCCGCTATCTATCGGCGCACTGCATGATTAAGCAGTCGCTGTATGACGACGCTCTTGCGCTTCTCGGTGAGCGCAATCCCATCCACTTGATCGCCAACTCGACCACCAACAAGCGCAAAGCACAGCCGTCCACCCGCTCTGGGAAAGCCGCCGCATCGAAAGAAGCCGCCGCTCAAGAGCGCAAGTACGAGGCCGCCATGTGCCATCTGCGCGGCCTCTGCTACACGAAACAGAACGCCTTCGACAAGGCAAAAGAATGCTACAAGACTGCCGTCCAGATCGACGTACAATGCTTCGAGGCCTTTCAGCAGCTCATGACAAACTCCATCTTGTCGCCAGAAGAGGAGTGGACCTTTCTCGAGAGCCTCGACTTCGATTCTGTGAGTGTGCCTGGCGACCTAGCAGCTTCCCAAGAAGCCGCGGAGTTCACGAAAATGCTGTACACAACTCGGCTTTCGAAATACAAAAACCACTCCGACTTCACGACCGCCTACGAATCTCTCTCGACACACTATAAACTCTCCAAAAACCCCGACTTGCTACTGGCGCGAGCCGATCTGCTCTATACACAATGCAAGTTCAAGGAAGCCTTTGAAATTACCGAGTCTATACTTAGTGATGACCGCTATAACTTTGCCGTCTACCCCATCCACCTAGCCGCTCTGTTCCAGCTCGGCAGAACAAACGAGCTGTTCCTCGTATCTCATGACCTCGCAGACCACTACCAAGAAGAGCCATGCACCTGGCTTGCTGTTGGAACTTACTACTTCGCTATCAAGCGCATCCCCGAAGCACGGCGTTACTTCAGCAAAGCCAGCATGATGGATCCACATTTTGCGCCGGCGTGGATTGGATTTGCACATACGTTTGCCGAAGAAGGCGAGAATGATCAGGCCATTTCAGCCTATTCTACGGCTGCTCGGCTTTTCATGGGCACTCACCTTCCACAGCTTTTCCTCGGCATGCAAAACCATGCCTTGAATAACATGGTAGTCGCCGAAGAGTTCCTCAAAACAGCATATGGACTTTGCAAGACTGATCCACTATTACTCAACGAAATGGGTGTCGTCAAGTACCACCAAGACCTACCACAAGACGCCGTCATCTTCTTTGATAGAGCGTTAAAGATTGCCACTGAAATCGACTCCGAACCTGATGCATGGATAGCTGTGCGCATCAACCTTGGCCATGCCTATCGCCGTTTACGCGCCTATGATCGTGCTCTTGAATGCTTTGATGAAGCGCTTCGCCTCGGCGGCAAAAACACTGCCCTCTTCACTGCCCGAGGTCTCATATACCTCGAAAAGAACCGACCAGACGATGCGGCTCTCGAACTTCACCAAGCACTGGCTATATCACCACAAGATGCCATCGCCACTGACCTACTTAACAAGGCACTGGCCGAGTCTCTTGTTCTGGATGCAGTCAACTATGAAATGGCCGACGATACAGATGCCTTCGATGCTGAGATTCTACGCAGAGCTGTAGAATCGAGAGGCATAGATATGAAAGGCAAGGCAACAGCAAGCCATAGTAGCAACATTAGTGCTGGCCGGGCCGGCGGTAGAGCTGGAGGCCGATTAGGCGGAAGGGGCCGATTTGGCATGACGGTGGGTGAAGATGGATCAATGATGGAGATGTCAGATGAAGAATGAATAGGAGGTCACAAATAATACTACTACTAATATCAGTAACGTAACGAAGAAATAAAGATGTGAAAGGTCAACGACATAGTAGTATCTCGCTATCCTCTATGATACAATCGCTATAATGAGCCACGACTGGACGCACAGAGCCGGAACTGCCTTCGACATCAACTATAGTTGTCTAGCCTCTCGTGCCATGCCCCACATCATACATGAGTTTGACACTGAAGTAAGAACCAGAGATGTCGTCTCTTAAGACGAAGCTCATCGGGAGGGCGGCCATGGAATCTCGAGTTCCCTATAGAGGGTGACCCCTCTCTATAACGTTAGCCGACAAGCAAAGCCTGTAGTAAGCCTGCTCTATAAACCTATGCTGTAAGCCTATACTGAAGCAAGCTTCAAGTACCCAAGCTCCCAGTACTCTGAACCCCTCTAA
>RHLR01001018.1:0-10755 GCA_009806335.1 Davidsoniella australis
CCTTCCATTATTACTTGCCTTTATTTTTATTTTTTATTTTTTTATTTTTTATTTTTTCTCCCCCTCTCTTTCTCTCTTTTGTTTTATTGTAACTTTGAATTTATGGTGACTGTCGATTCAACTCTGACAGGGATCAGGGGAGTTTGTATATTCAAGGGCTTGGACTGACAGAGAAGAAAGAAGACTAGGAGAGAGAGAGAGAGAGAGAGAGAAAGAGAATTTTCTTCTCAATGTTCAGATAAGCAAAGACGAAGATAGGAGGACGAGAATTCAGACCGGATACTTCGGTGGCCAGTCGTCTATACTGATAAAATGTGTATAAGATAGGATATATATATATATATTATATACATACATAAGCGTGATTATGCAGAAAACGAGGATCTTCGGCTTAGCAAAGCGGCTCTTCAAAAAGACCAATAAAACAGAATCCGCGGGACAATAAAGAACAGAAGAGGCCAAGAAATTAGGCTCAGCAGGTCATTTCTCGGAACAGACTTCTAGTCCGACCAACTATACCTGTATATCTGAATTCCACGGTCTATCTAATAAAGGATGGAAGATCCTAAAGAGTTGACAGACAAATAGCGAGGAAACATCGAAAAAAAGAAGGAAAAAAAGGCATACAAAGTTGTTTTTGCTTCTCGTTCACTGGCCTCTTTGACTTCATTTAGATGTTGGGCGAGATTACGCCGTACAAAATACAAACCAAAATCCAGGCTGGAGATGCCGAGGCTCGGTGTTCAGCTGATATCGGCTCTGATACAGATACAGATACAGATATAGCCTAGTCGGCCTGACTTCCTTTTGTCTGGCTAGAGCCATTTCTGTCACTGGATTATTCATAGACACCCTGGCCTATACCAAAATCGAGAGAGGGGGGGGGGGGGGATTGTCCTTGATCACCGTTGTTGAGCTGAGGTCGTGATAGTCGAACCCTGTCTTTATAGTGCTATGCTATGCTTCATTGCAACCCAGCTGCGGCCTTTTCAGCAAATTCTCGCTTGCCTGCCTTGATTTTTTGGCTTCTTCGTGCGTTGATATCTGCCTGCCTTGAAGAGAAATGACAATATGGCATGAAAAGAAAAGTCAAGGGCTCTTTTCTTTTTCGTTAGAAGGAAGCAGTGATCGACTCAGGGGTGGTTCACGATCCTAGTTGGCCATACGAATTAGCGTCTTCCAGTTGATTGTATCTGTACTGATAGACGTATATAGACTTTGACATGCCAGCCAGTTCAAGCATTCTGCTTGTTGCCTCTCCAAAGATCGAGTCGTTGGCATATTAAAATATCAGTACATACTATACTGTACCATATACTACAAGAAAAGCACGAGATGAGAAAAGAAAGGATCCATTGCTCACTGAGATCCCATTCATGTAACAAAGATTCCCTCCAAGAAAACAACCTGAGGAATAAAACCGGCCAAGACTTGCTGTTTACCGTATAATTTAGTGTGTTTATAACCCAAATAGGCGGGCCTTCGTTCCCAGTCCAGAATTCACTCAGCGGCTTATCCTGGCCTATCAACTTGGCCTGACCTGACCGTCTGTTTCCTATCAGCCTCTCGACTTTTAATCTTGCCCATGGCATGGCATCGTCGTAGCTGCCGGTACTTTTGACTTTTGGTTTTGCTGTGCCGTAAGTCGTCTGTCGATGGACAGCGGAGTCTAGATAAAAGCAGTACAATTAATCAATCATATGAGCGTGGCCTGTTATAGACACTCTGTACACGTGTTCAATGTACTTTGCGGTGCTGTTTATGTTTATACTTCACCGTTGAATCAGGCCTGTGCCGTCCAGCCACCTAGCTGTATTATTTCGGGCCAGAATAGAGTAGTAATTGTCCTTGCTGGTCCGGTCTGCTAGCACTGTTACTGGCTCAGTGAGTGGGACGGCGGCAGTGTTAGCAGTAGTTCACTTTAGTATGGCAACAGTAGCAGCAGTAGTAGCAAAGCAAGTACTACTAAAAGCACTTGGAAAGCCAAGTTCGAGTTCCTTTAGACGCCCCTCCGCTCCCTAGAGGACTCCAACGCTTTTGTATATTATATGTAGGTGCTCAGACCCTGGTAGAGCTGGAATTCAAAGGGAGCTGACCCTGACTCGACACTTGATTTGGTAATCCATTGGTCGCTATCAGCAAGGTAGCCAGGCTTCTATCACTTGCTGCTCTCTCTTTCTCTTGAACTTCTTCCTATAGGCACCCGAAGGCAACACGCCCCGAGAACCGAGTAGACAGGGCAAATCTCGATGTCTGTGCTAGAGCAAAGAAGATCTATCTTAATCCACCAGTAACTTAGAGCCACAGTAGCACGGTGCCAGTACGCTGGAGCTGGAATCACTTGACATACATGTATAACCAAGAACGCCTTGCTGTTCACACAAAACTCCTAGATACATCGAGCCCCCCATAGTGGCTTAGGAAGGTCTATCCGCCATAAGAGATATAGCAGCGTGTTCTTTCTTCGTGTCTGAGATCACAAGATAATAGACAGTAATGTAGATATAGTTGTGGCCGAATTTGAGAAAATTAGCAATAATACAACCATGTGCTTGCTTCGCTTGCCAAAGATACATGATACCATGTTCATCTTCCCCAACACAGTAAGCCTCTTATCTTGCTGCATGCTGCATTACGATGAGGGAGGGGTGATGGTGAAATGCCGTTCGGCAACCGCCTGTGATGAGATGATTACGCAGTAAGATCATCAAGCGGATACAAGGGCTTCGATATCTCGGGATACATCGGTAGTCACGAGAATGGAGACAGATCCTGATGGATATGGCCTTGTTAGTTGTGAGTGCTCTGTTCGAATCAAATGCCCAGTATCTTTCCCTCGCATCTTGATAAAGTTACACACTGTGACCTTTCTGCGTACATACAGATAGATGTGTTTTAGTATAAGCACACCCAACCCGGTTTTCAAAAATGTTACTTTGCTTTCTTAATTGCACTCACTCTTTGTCAATGTATCGTTAGAGCCTGATATAGTATATACCGGAAGACTGGTCCGATCCGAAAATATCTCGTTACTAGCTCTATGGTAACACTATACCGAAGCCTGCTATGGTGGAACTCCTTCATATCGTCACAATCTGCCCGAGTTGAGATATGTATTAGCCTATATAATTGACCTAAGCTGATGAAATTAAACCAACTCAGAGTCCAATACACCATAGTACGATGCTTTTGTACGGTGAGGAAAAGAATCCTTGGTGGTTTTGATCTAGGGAGGGTCTTTTCGTCCACCCGCGCAACTCTTTTTTTTTTCTTCTCTTTTTTTGCCCCCCCCACGAGAAAGAATTCCTTCGACTTCGTTAAACGGTGAAAGGGTTACGTGGTACTCAATATGTACAGTTGTGACTTTTATTATTATTATTATTGTCTCCTCTCAGATTTGAACGACATACATACAGATATAAAGAAACTTGGTTTGTTACTAATGGCACACCTTGCTACATGTATAGCCGCATATGATCCTACACTTCCTTCTGGCTGGCTATGTAACTAGCTATCTAAGCAGTTCTAAGAAATACAAGACGAGAAGCGTCAATACTACATCTCAAAATCTCGTCTCCTCAGTAACGGATCGAGAACGTCAGCGTTTACAAAGACATATAAACTAGAGTAGGGCGTATGTACAGATACAGTACAGATATGTAATTCACGGTTGGCCAGCCTACAAGCGGAACGGTCTACGTTGCTTAAGATTTCCGTGTTGGTCAAGATGCGTATGTTTTTAACTTCCTTTTTTCTTTCTTTTTTTTCTTTCTTTTTTGAAGGTAACTAAGAGATTTTGCAGCTTCGAACCCATAGTTACGAGTGGAGATGATAGAGGAAAGACGGGACAGGGTAAATGTGATCGATAAAGCCTAGAGATATCTGTATGGAAGTGGTGCAATAGATCGTCCTATTGATTCCAGAATAGATATGCTATTTTAATATCCTTACTCGCTCAACTTCTCTAACTACCGATGATACTGGATGAACCACTTGGGCTACTTATATTGATGGTGGTGAGCGTTGTCCCTGAGTGCCCCGATATAAGCATAGTAGTGACATCACCATATGTGTTGACCAAGCCCCTGAGTTGATCCCTTAGGCTGAGATGCAGTCCAGCCTCATTGATGTAGTTGCTGATCCTTCTGTATGTCGATATCTTCGTGCGGTGGTTTATCGACGTCACTGCTGGAGTTGTAAAGGGCCTCCACAAACGTTTTGGTCGCTGGTGCTGGTAGAGATTTTGTCAAAATGGAGGCAGTTTGTCTGTTTGTGTCGATGTACCCCAGCTTGGTCGTGCCGTCTGCTATCTTGTCCCGTATGTAGAAGTCTGCCATACGTATACGTATATATCTAGAGGCAAGTGCAGATGTTCGTCGTTTGGTCCTGTGTCTTCCGGGAGAAACGGGTTCGGTAAGCCTGAGCTCTGATTAGATAGGTCGGGACTTAGTTGGTTGGATGTGGGCCTATTTGATCCAAGTGGTCGCGATAGGAATCGTTTTGTTATCAAAGGCGTGTTTTCGATAATTACAAGAGAGGCAGTCTTCCGTATCCTGATTCCTTCGCCCTCTATTACAAGTACCCAGTAAAGGTGTGTTCCTTCGTTGCCTCGCAAGATGCCCTCTTCTCCCGTCACATCTAGTTTGCCGGCTGCCGTGTTGGCGGCATCAAACTTAATGCGAGCTATGACGCACCGAGACCCGAGAGTGCGGATGTGCGCACCAAATGGTTGTTCTGGCTCCGGTCTGCCAGCGAGTCAGGCGATCTCGCAATTCCAAATGTGCAGCGGTGACTTCGTCTTGCCCTTTGGGACGACAAGATTCATCAGCTCTATTACGCTAGAGGCAGAGTAGTCGGCCGCATATCCTTGGGAACGCATATTGGGAACGCCTTGTGCCACGGCAATTGCCATTCGCAGGAGTACTACTTCCTGTATGCCGCGCTCGATGGTGCCGTTGTGCGCGGATCGATAGGCTGGCGATGTTACAACTATTGTCCCGTGTTTTCTTGCCCACGTCTTGACCAGATTGATGTTGACATAAGTCCCGTTATCCGTCATGATCTTGATGGGCTTCGTTTTCGTCTGATTGAACATCCTCTCTCGGACATGTGCTTTTGAGTTGACCTGGACTCTGGCAATGGTCCCTCGGGGAAAGTTTCGTTGGAGTTGTCCTCCTCTGGTCCTGGTGCAGCCCTCATGGCTGGGTCGATGGCGCTGTCTGGTATGTCCATGTTTATACCGTTGTATGCCGAATTGTGCAGCATGTGATGTGTTAATATCTTAGTCGATGGTTTGCTGGCTACTTGTGCTCTGAATGTGAAATCAGGAGCCAGTTGTGCAAGTAGCTGTTGGTTGTTGGTGATTTGCAGATCGGTCGGTTGTCCTCCTCGTTTCCTAATCTGGGAGACGAGATAGACATAACATTTACTGGGGATTGTGGTAATGATAGCGAGAGTAGGTGGTCGCGAATGGCTGGGAGTACGGTAGGGATTTCTGTAGCATCTTGAGATGGTCAAGATAGCCTTCATAGCTTTCTTGTGAGTCTAGGAGAGATTACTCTGACGCGAATCTTTTCATGGAGACATGCCGGAGTGTGTTGTGGAGACAGTACTCCGGCATTGGCACCTCTAGGTTCATGAAATCAGAAACCATGTTCTCCCAGCGGACAATCAGCTGTTCCAGGTTCTCACCTGGTTTCCATGAGAGGTTGGCCATGTTTGTCAAGACGTTGAACGACTCCATCCTCTTGTTCTTTTCCCAGTATGTCTCAAGTGCCCGTATCAGACCCAGGGTGGTCTATTCTTCCTCGATGATGTGCATCATATCGGGCCCTATGTATTGGCGTAGCTTGGCCAAAATACAGTATTGCGCGTTTGAGGGGAGCTCTCCTAACATTGCAACATCAGATATGCCTATGCCACGGAATGATATCTGTAGGTCATTTCTCCATGTTTTGAAATCCTTATTGAAGTTGATCGGCGCCGGTTGGTAGCTTGGCGCCCAGTTTCGCAGCAAGAACATCATCGTGATGTGGCCAAGAGCCGAGGTTTGTGGGTGTTCTTCGACAGGATTGTACTTCTCTTAACAATCATCCTCCTCTTTTAGAGATCTAGCAACATTCTCAGTGCTCTGCGCGGTCTTCTTGTTTCTTGACATGTCGAAGGTGAGAGGGAAAAAAAAAGATGATGAAAAAATAGGGGATATCGGAAGCGTAAGTTAAGGGCTCATAACCTGTTGTTCTGATGGAAGTGATGCAATAGATCGTCCTATTGATTCCAGAATAGATATGCTATTTTAATATCCTTACTCGCTCAACTTCTCTAACTACCGATGATACTGGATGAACCACTTGGGCTACTTATATTGATGGTGGTGAGCGTTGTCCCTGTGTGCCCCGATATAAGCATAGTAGTGACTCCACCATATGTGTTGGCCAAGCCCCTCAGTTGATACCTTAGGCTGAGATGCAGTCCAGCCTCATTGGTGTAGTTTGCTGATCCTCTTCTAGGGTATCAACCCTAATATGGGAGTACATTGTAAAGGGAAGAGAATATGAAGCTAGTAGTAATCGTTTTTCTGTAAAACATCATTTCAATGAAGAGAACCGGGATTTGAATTGTACGTAGTAGGTGACCCCCTTTCTTGATATGTGATATATCGCCGTATGAATATCTTGGTTGGGCAGAAAAGACACATCTTTTTTTCTACGGTGATATAATATATAATAACCCAAAAGACTATAATAATCATGTTTTGTCTGTCAATCTGTCCGTCAGTCACTCAGTCCGTCGTGCAAAGTTATTCGTATATTGACAAAGTAGGAGTAGTAGTAGTAGTAGTAGCACGAAACAGTAACATTTTACACAACAACTTTGTTTAGTTATTTAATAGCTAAACCTGATACTCTATTTCCCGTTTAGAATATCTTAATGGGCCTGTAGGCAGCTGAACATTATTGTGCAGCATGTGAGGAGAAGGTAATAAAAAAATGAAATAAAAAGAGTCAAGGTAAGGCAGTTTTATTTTATTTTTAGACGAAAGGTTTTTTCTTACTTGCTTGCTTGGTTCTTCTTGCATCGGCTTCTTACTTTATGGTCTGACATATATAGACTAGGGATCTCATAGTCATGTAGTATCTAGTATCGCTAAGTGAGGGAAAGCTGATAGCTGATAGTAAAGTTGATATCGACTACAACAATAGTCGGTAGACTAGGGAAGCTAAAGGAGGGGTGTGTTAAAAAGGGCTTGGCTTGTATTACTCAGTGTTATAGCTAGGTCAATAGAAGGTAACCTGGCTTGATTTTCAAAGTATCTACATGTTTAAGGCTATGTTCGAAAAGACGTAGCACGTTGAAGCCTCGTATATTATAGGGGGATGGGCTGTTCTCGACCTCGGCGGTACTGATTCCGAGTGGCTGAACGGACAGCAACGGACTTACGATGTATATGATTAACTCAGGGGGTTGGCCAACACATATGGTGATGTCACTACTATGCTTATATTGGGGCACACAGGGACAACGCTCAGCACAATCAATATAAGTAGCCCAAGTAGTTCATCCAGTATCATCGGTAGTTAGAGAAGTTGAGCGAGTAAGGATATTAAAATAACACATCTATTCTAGAATAAATAGGACGATCTATTGCACCAATTCCATCAGCATAACATTACGTGATATTTGACAACTGCCTACGGATAGATACATAGTTGAGATTGATATGTTATATTATTTTTCACCAAGTGCGCTAATACTACGACCTTTAAAGCTCTTTTTTATTGCAAAGTAAACGCAAAAAGGCACAGACAGAGCACCATCCGTATTCCGCTCACAGTCCCAAAATGCATGGAAAGAACATGAAATGAGTAAGAAAGTTAAAAAAAAAAAAGGCCCCTAAGAAAGAAAAAAACATGTGAGAAAAGAAAAAGAATATACCTGGAAAGACTGGCTCTTCGTGGATCGACAGCCGCAATCCGAGATGCTCGCACTCTTCCCAGTCGTTGGAAACTTCTGTAACCCTCTCTAAAAATGGAAACGCCAGCGAAGTACACTAGTAAGTAATATGGAGTGAAGAAAGCAGCAAGGATAAAAAAAGTAAGGGCTAAAAACACCCGGGAATCAAAACGCGTCACACCACAGCGGCAACGATGATAGCTAGAGCCGTGGAAGAATCAAAATTCGTGCTTTCGTCAAGTCGTCGACTGGAATCCTGTCACTTGACAAAGTCAAGCTTCAGAAATTTAGCGGCGGCGGTAACCACCACCACCACCACGACCACCGCGGCCACGGTAACCGCCGAAGCGGCCACCGCCACCACCGCCACCGTAGCGGGCCATCTCGGCGAGACGAGGATCTATCTGCTGGTTTGCCTCCTTGAGGACATTAACCAGGTCGCGAGCCTGCTTGGAGTCTATAGTGAAATATTGTTAGCAGCCGATTAGGATTCTGATAGACTTTTAGAGGCAGAAACTTACTGTCGGTCGTAAAGAACGTAATGGCCGTTCCGAGAGCACCGGCACGACCAGTACGTCCAATACGGTGGATGTAGTCCTCCAGGTTGTTGGAGTAATCGTAGTTCAGAACGTGAGTGATGTTACGAACATCTTTACTTTAGGTTAGCATCGAAATACACAATCATTATGGCGGATATATAGCAGAATATCATCAAAAAATATAGGTAAGCAAGCAGCAATGACCGAGGTAGCCACAAGGCAGCTCCACGATCAAAGCGAGCCTATGTTGAACATAGTCGTTGTTATGGACCATTTCCAGCTCATGTCATCTCCCGACGCGACGATTGCATTGGTGGCTAGTGCTATTTGCGTCGTGCAATATAGACTATAGATCATTACATCTAGCCACCCGACTGAAAAGGTACACGCTCAACGTGACCGGTTTCAACTAGCAAAACGAACCATTCGATGTATCTAGTTCTTATCGAGACTTTTGCGCTTTGTGTCCGTGTGGTACGTGGACAGCCGATTGTAAACAATTGGCAGGAGGTATTTCACGCCAACTTTGTAGTAAAAGTCTATGAACAAAATAGCAAAGTTCACAGTGACATAGTAGAAATACATGGTATCATGGCGTTTGGCTGGAAGCTCAACTCCCTACATCGACAAAGGTGAACACATATTTCACCAGAGCCGACTTAGAGAGTCTCCATAGGCAGTTGAATGCTTATGGGATAGCTCGACGAGGGGACAGTCGGTATGCGTCTTATGCCAGTATCAAATCAGATTCCGGTTCTTGGCCATGGAGTTTGGCGACGCCAACCGGTAATATGAGATAGTAGCCCGAAACACTTGCAAATATGAGATGCCTTATAACAAACCCTTGGGAATCATCAAGATTCAGCGCTGATCTGAGTGTTGATGAAATGGGCAAACGTAGCCGACGAATATATATATCTTGCTGCCACCTTTTGACGAAGGAACAGCACAAGACATGACCATTTCAAAAACAAACCTGTTCTGTTGTACGCCTGTTGGCTACACTTTTCCACCACAACGAAAAACTGTCGTAAAAAGTGCCAGGAGCATCGACAACTGCGGAAGCAATGGCGTTGCGTAACGTAAAAAAGAACCAGCACCCTCATCATCTTAATGCGGAAAGATATCAAGCAGAACATCGATCAATCGCGTTCTGCTATCGTCACATCACCTAAAGAATTCCCACGGATCTCAAATCACAACACACATGAAGACCACACTTCATGAAGGATGTGAGTATTGCATATGTGGGCAAGTGTTGTTGCGCAGATAGAAAGCCCCTAAATCCGATAGTGAAGACACTCTAGGGCGAGCCATGGAAGTGCTATACCAATACTTTGATTGCTGTGGGCAATGGGAGGGGGGATATTTAAACTTACCGATACCACGGGACGCGACGTCGGTGGCGACCATGATAGGGGACTTGCCAGTCTTGAACTGATCCAGAACCCAATCACGCTCGTTTTGCATCTTGTCACCGTGAATGGACAGTGCGGGCCAGCCATCGTGGCGCAGGAAGCTGGTGATGTCGTCGGCAACACGCTTTGTACCAACGAAGATGAGACACTTGTTAGACTTGTCGTCCATGATCTTCTCGAGGTGCTTGATCATGCGATCACGCTTCTCGCTCTCAGTGACAACCTCAACGATCTGAGTGATACGGTGGTTGGCAGACAGGTCAAGAGAACCGATGTTGGTCTGAATGAAGTCGGTCAAGAAATCAGTGGCCAGAGCACGAACCTCCTTGGGCCAAGTAGCAGACCACATGAGAGTCTGACGGTCAGGGCGAATCTGGCCGATAATCTTGCGAATCTGAGGCTCGAAACCCATGTCAAGCATGCGATCAGCCTCGTCAAGGACAAGGTAAGTGACACGGCGAAGGTTGGTCTTGCCAGCCTCAAGCATATCAATCAGACGACCTGGAGTGGCAATGCAGACTTCGACACCGCGGTTAAGGTCACGGATCTGGGGGCCCTTGGGGACACCACCGTAAACGCAAGTGTTGCGGATGTGAGAGCTACGGCCGAACTTGTTGATCTCCTGCTGAATTTGGACAGCCAGCTCACGAGTGGGAGCCAGGACCAGGACAATAGGGCCATCACCCTGAGCCAGAAGAGGCTGGGCGTTGATGTGAACGATAGCGGGAAGGCAGTAAGACAGAGTCTTACCGGAACCAGTCTCAGCAATACCAACAACATCACGACCAGAGAGGGCCATGGGCCAGCCCTGAGACTGCCAAGGCACCACGGAGGGGAACTGACGT
>RHLR01001019.1:0-10736 GCA_009806335.1 Davidsoniella australis
CTGCACAGGGCTATCTAACCACTAGGGGTAGTCACCTTTGAACTGAGACATAGATTTTACTGAAGATGCTAAGATACAGAGCATGAAGAGACAAATAGCTATATATTTCTGGGAAGAAAGGCAGAGTAGTCCTTGGGGGAAATTAGTGTGTGTTTTTGGCTGAGACATTTTGCTGCTCATATATTAAGTGTAAAATTACTTCTGATTTCACATTTCAACTTTTTTCTTTAGTGCCAAGTGAGCCATTCTTTCCCTTTCCTGGATGTATGTTGCCTACTTAACTGTGAAGCACAGCACAGCCATCTATTAGCAAGAAGCCGAGTCACATATAGCATGATGTTTGGTTATAATATAGTTCTTTAGACATGCATAACTCTCACCACAAGATTGTCAGGGCCATTAGGGAGTTTATTCTTTGTCTATCTAGGGTGTCAGCGATCGTAGGTCCGGATGAAGACCGGATTTCCATGAGGGATGTTGTTTTGATCCGGCCATAGCAAGAGTATATATATTATATTGTCATATTTTAGATGCAATCAATAGTTATATAATATCAGGGACAAGTTAATGTAGGAATAATAACAAAACATCAAAGCTGGCTGGAGTCAAGGCCCTTCAATATATACCCTTTTCTTACGCCCTTTTGCCGGAGCATTATCACCTACCATCACCGTTAAGTACCTTTCTTGATCATGATAACGTTAGAATATGGGGATAACAGGGATGTTGAACCCTGATAGCTAAGGTTTTATAACATAAAACTTCATAATGGAAATTAGCCCTTGCATGAAGTCATTCAGATACAAACATGATGTTGTATTTCCACAATTTGATGTGATTGAGTAGTTGATATCTGTACTCGTTGACCTGGTGGAGGAACTGATCATGCCTCTTCTTATATATCTTGCCTTCTCTTGCCACTGACGACTGCGAATTCATTAAGAAGAGCCTACGCGACCTATCTTACCTCCTTGTTTTTATCGAGGAATCTACAGTCCATTTGATACACCAAACAGCCAAGGAATTCTTGTTGAAAACCTCTATTCAACTACACAGTCAGCCTCTTTCCTGTAGTCTAGAGACAACCAACGAAATCTTCTTTGACATTTGCTATAGATACCTATCTCTACCAGAAGTGCAGAATTAATTGAAAGGTCAGGCTCACAAATACGACAACACTGTGACTCTAGAATTCTCCAACTATTTCTGGGAATATTGATGGAGTCATGTTTGCAGCGTTCCTAGTGAGGCAAAAAGGAGAGCTTTTATGCTGATTGAGAGGGGTGCCTACATCAATTATAATACTTCTAATGGTTGGACAGCTCTTATATGTTCTTATACTGGGGGTCGGCTCCAATATCTACGATGAGACTTCTAGTGCTTAGAATGCCAACTAAAAACACAATAACGCTTGATAGTTCTCCATATTACTAATTAAAGACTTGATAATAATTTACAATTCATATTAAAATTAAGATACATTTGGCTCTATAACATAATAGAAGAAAAGAAATACACACCCACTAAGAAAATTCGACTTTTGGCCTACAACTCCTTCATGATTCCAGTTTCCTCACTGTGATCATAATGTCATCTCAAATGGGCATTTAACTCTTTAAAGGCATATTTTATTCAATGTGTATTTCACCACGAAGCCAATAGGACGCCAATAGTAGTGGCGATGGCAATGGTAGGTACATAAATGCCGGCAAGGCTAGCAGCGCTAGCATGACCATGGGTGGACATGTCACCAAAAATGCCACCGTTTTCAGTTCCTGTGGACTTAGAAGCATCGCCTGTATCTGTAGCAGTGCCATTTCCAATGACGGTGCTGTTTCCAGTAGGGAAAGGCGGGATGCCACTGAAGATGGTCATGGTGGTGATGGGAACCAGTGTACCGTCAACAGTATCAAGAACGGTGACGACCTGAGCTGACTCAACAGTAACGGTCTCGAGAATCGTCTCGGTAGGAGTGACTGTGAGAGTCTCCGTGGTAGAGTAGCTCACTGAATTGCCATCTGAGACAATAACGGTAGTGAAGGGAGACGATGGCCAGGCTTCAAGGTTTGAAACAGTGACAGTGACAGTAACCACGTCGGTACAGGCTGACTCGTGGGATGGAATAGGACCTGTTCCAAACCAAGTCGGCGAAGGACGAATAGTGCCAGCCGAGCCAAGTGTTTGGTCTACTGCAGTGTTCGTGCCGTTGTGGTAAGGCGCCTCTGATGAAGCGGAAGCGCTAAGTGTGAGGGCGACGCCCCCAGCTGCAACACCAGTGGCCGAGGCATTGTCGACAACCGATGTGCCGATGGTGCTGTACCAAGAGTAGGTCGTTAGTTCAAAGCACAACAAAGATAAAGGGGTGTTATTCCAATGTCGAAAACTCACGCAAGACTGATCGTGTTGACTGCAGTAGAGAAAACCGGAGTAGCCAAGGAAGCTCCAGTTCCGATGGTGGTAGTAGTAACGGCAGCGGAACTCATAGTTGCGTTGGTGAACGGCGGACGAGCAGATGGCAGAATGGTTGGAATTGTTGAAGCGGACAAAGTTGGCGACGACGCTTTCTTGACGCCGACAGAAGTACTGTTGATAAACACACCAGAAGCAACAGAGGTAGGAGCAGTGTTTACAGAAGTGACGGCGATGGAAAGGTGAGGAACTAACTGCAAGCCAATTGGGGCGGGGTCTGCACGACGAATCTGTGAAGGGGTAATTTCTCCGTTGACGTGTCTATCCAGATTGATAGTGCCCACCATGATGAGAATAACGCCAGCAATTGCAATCATAACGGCGGCCATGAGAGCCACCAAACGGATCCAGAACATTTGTCTGGCATGCTTAATACGTTCAGGAGCCCGTTCGGGGGTCTCGCAGTGGCCAGAGTTGTGCAGAGCAGGCTGACCAAAGGTCTCTAGGGGAATATTACTTTTGTTCATCATTGTGGAGGTTATTCTAAACAGAGCATCGCTTGTTAGTAAATTGGCAGATTCTTTGGCGTACCCGTGTGTGATGGATACAATTAGGTGTCCTCAAAGTTTGTGGATGGTGGAAGGGCAGCTGCGATGTGCAAAGCCGAACTGTCTTACTTGATTGGTATGACTGCAACAATTGACAATTAGTCTGTTAGTTTTGTTGTTGAACAAGTCGACCGATAAAAGATGAAATACATGCCTTTAATACGGTTCTGTGATTCTGGGTCGATGGATGGCTTCTTGACGACGATGGCTGATGTCGATGGAGACTGATCACCAAGCTCACGATAACCTTTGGACAGCATGATGAAAAAGGATAGAAATCTAGCAGAGGACGCCGGTCTTGAAATATTCTAATCACTGCTAGGTAGCAAACAATATTTCGTCTCGTGGGTCTCTAGTCACTCTTCTCTTCTGTATTGGCAGGCGCAGGCTCTGAAAAGGGTAACTTCCACTCTGGCGATATTACAACGCGTTATCAGAAAACCCACAGTAGGGCAACGCGTCCATCATCAGCTCTGTTGAGAAAATATATTTGAGGTTTTTATGACGTAATTTTGCTTGGTAGTTGATGAGGCCCGATATCATACCAAGATTAGGTTCGGGAGATGAAACTGTCAAGATAGAAGAAAGAAAGTCCGAGATAGGCTTGATCTTGAGCCGAAGGGAATGAATATATTAAAGGTACTCGGATCACACAGAGTCATACTTGACTAATTGTATGAAGAGTCAGGCTTTGGCCTCCCTTCATTCAAACGCATTCAAACTCATTCAAGTCAGACTGGTTTCCTTGCCTGTCGCCTGTCTTGATGTCCGCCCGGAAAGCATGCCAGTCACCAACTGGCATGGCGTTGTGAACTACAATTGGATCTGCGTCATATATTCCAATCAATTTGACTATTGTAGATTCTACTAGTATACTATTCTCCATTGCACTCGCATGTCTACGGCTGAAGATGGTTTCTCATGGCATAAATGTCATCGATACAGGTTGTCACACAAGATACATAGTATCTACAAGTTCAATGGCACAACCCAGCCCAAGTTCTTTCTCTGTAAAGTTCACGGGTTAACCCTATTGGATTTCCAATGGCATATCTTGATATTCGAACTGACAGTAAGTATTGCGGCATAATCTACGAATAATATCAAAGCTCCAAGTTTCAAGATCTTAGGATCTCGTGAACTTTGACTTGACGTTGAAAGAGGAGTACAAAAACGCTCAATCCCTGTATTAAGCCAGGGTTTCTGGTTTTCGCGCCTATCATGTGTCTTACCATGGCCTTTTGAAGACTAGAAGAAAAAGAAAGCTTTGTCAGCTTCTAGTAGTACTTCTTGCGAAAAAACTGCGACGCGACTTAGCGCGTGACGCCTCGCATATTCACTACATAAGTTGCTTGGGCTTCTGTAGAAAAGCGACATAAAACAAGGAAACACGCTACATGTTAGAGCAACTTAGATACAAATATACACATGTAGTTGACGAGCAAATTAGCGTTACGCTACTATAAAGATACATTGTTTTGCTTTGTTTATGTTTACTCAACGGCGGCGCATTGCATTTAGTCTAAAATTACCATGCACACATCGCAAAGTAACAATAATATATATTGTAGCCAGTCGGTCGTGGAATAGATACCGCTCCAGTGGGCCAAGCGCCGAAAAATCTGGTCTCTAGGGCGCTTAGTTGAGGTGACTACAGCGCTGACTTTGACTCCCGGCCCCTAAATTAAGCTCGCCCGCCTCGTGCAAAGCAGTTGCCTTCTTTCTTGTTCAAGCAACTAGGCACCGCCCATTTTCCCCATCCTTCCTATATTCTCTACAGCAACAGGACCTCGCTTCCTATGTTTTTGCAGCGTAGTTTCCTAGTTTATCCAGCACTGAGGGCTAACTAACCAAGCAACTTCTCACGACTCACTTCACGACCTTGCCAGCAACTACCACAATTGCGACAAGGCTGAGCTTGTCAACATCGATTGCCTTCCAGCCGCCTTATCTCTTTATATTTACACGATAATCTGTATTATTTTGCCGTGACTGCAGCTTCACGCGCCCGTTTCGAGTCAGCGTACTAGATTCGTTTCGTTTCGTTTCGTTTCGTTTTGTTCGTCGCTCTACTGACCGACTAACCAACTCCATCCCATCGCTCTTGATTCATCGTCCCGGTCCCGACTCGCCCTCTTGAGCACATATATCACGATACCTAAGCAAATGGCGCCTGCGAGACGCTCCCGGCGAGCTCCCCAAAAGGAGCCGTCGCCCGCCCCGTCGTCATCTCCTGACCTATCGGAGCCCGAGCCTGAAGAGCCCGAGCAGGCGTCTTCACCTATCTCAGACCCGCCATCCGATGTCGACGAGCCCGATATCAACAATGAAGGCCCTAAAGAGGCGCTAAAGTTCAACGAACCGCTCACCTGGAAGCCCGGCAAGCCCATCCCCGTCAGCACCCTGATTCCACGTCTCCGTCGCCTGCTCGACGAGATCTCCGACATGGACCAGGAGCAGGCCGATCCTGAGTCGCTGACCACTGTCGCTGCGGCCCTTGCCCACCGCAATCTACTACAGCATCGCGATAGCGGCGTGAGGGCCTTTGTGGCCGCATGCTTAGCTGATGTGCTACGTATTTGCGCCCCAAATGCGCCTTTCTCTAGTGACCAGATCAACGTAAGCTCTTCTACTCTATTATACTACTCTCGACCCTCAATGTTCACTCGTACTGACTACCCCTCCCCCCCATCCCGTAGATGATCTTCTCCTTGTTCATCCGCGATATAATTCCGTCTCTCAAGGACTCGGGCGACACCTACAACGCCCAGCATAAGTACGTCCTCGTCTCGCTTTCGGAGGTCAAAAGTATCTTGCTAGTAATGGAAATCGAGGGCGGCGACGAGCTCTTTTTGCGTTTAACCTCGGCCTGCTTTGACACTATATCCATCTTAGCTGCCCAAGATCCCGATGGCAGCGTGCCGCGCGACATCGAGCATCACATGACCCATATGCTGGCCACTTTGATCGACGAGAGCCCGGGTCTTCCCGCTGCTGTCATCGACTCTATTGTTGCCCAGTTCCTTCGGACACTGCCGCCCGGTGGCCCCAAAAGCCGCTTAGATCGCTCCGACGATGTTAGCCAATCGAATCTGCTGCCGAAAAAGGTGCCTGCTGCCTATATCATGGCTAAGAGCCTATGTACTGAATGCCCCGAGAAAATGGCGCGTTATATCAGCCAATACTTTAGCGATGTAATCATCGATGCGACCAGCCTGACTCGCAACCAAAACGACGACGAGGACGACGCCCCTACTGGCCCATCTGATGCAGACTTGAACAACATCCGTCAAGCGCATCTTCTTATTCGCGAGCTTTGGCGCGCAGAACCTGCCGTTCTCCAAAATGTCATTCCGCAGGTCGAGGCTGAGCTGTCTGCTGACAACACCAATCTACGCCAGCTTGCTACTGAGACTTTTGGTGATATGATCTCGGGCATTGGCGCTGCAGGCCCTCCACCTCCGCCTGTCATGGATACTTGCCAGTATCCTCCATGGCGCATGAGTGATGAGCCGGCGACCCACCCTTCTCTCAGTGTTCTTAATACTCCCATGGCAGTCCTATCTTTCTCGCAGTCACATCCTGCTGCCTACCAAAGTTTCCTTGGTCGCCGAAATGACAAGAGCGGATCTATTCGTGCCGCTTGGGCTCTTAGTGTTGGATACATTCTATCAACCTCGGCTGGTGGCATTGGCCTGAGCCGCGAGGACCAGAACCAGCTGGTCCAAGCTTTGGGTGAGAAGATGCTCGAAGTTGATGAGAAGGTGCGTCTAGCTGCCATCAAGGCTATTGATCTATTTAGTTTGAATGATGTCATCACCAAACTTGGCCCATACGGTGGTGTAGAAAAGGATGGCTCTATTCTAGCTATTCTAGCTGATCGTTGTCGCGATCGCAAACCCGCTGTTCGTGTTGAGGCCATGGTCCTACTCGGAAAGCTTTGGTCAGTTGCTGCTGGTGAGATTGCCGCCGAGCAAGAGTTGGTTGTTGCGTGCTTGGGTGGCATACCCTCCCGTATTATTGATGTTTACTATACTGGGGATCCCGAGTCTATTACTATATTAGATCGTGTTCTTCTGGAATGCATTTACCCTCTCGGATTCCCTCCTCGCAAGTCCAAGAAAAACGCCCAGACTGCCATCATTGCCTACGATGCTGACAAGGTCAGAGCTGAGCGTATCTTGCAACTTGTTAGGACGCTTACAGAGCGCGCCAAAAAGGCCTTCCTTGCTATGCAAGGCCGTCAAATCAATATGATGGCTCCCGTCAACGCATACATTCGCCAGTGCGAGCTTTACAACGGTGGCGTTATGGAGGCTAATGAAGATAAGATCACATCCAATCTGAACGGTGTCATCAGCTGGTTAAGTCAGCGCTTGCCCGACAAGCAAAAGGCCCAGTTCGACATGGAGAGATTCGCCAAAGCAAACGAGCGGAGATACTATACGCTAGTCAAATATGCCATTGACTACAATAATGACTTCAAGACTGTCCACGATGCTATCAAGGAGCTTGTAAAACGCATCAACGGAGAAAGCAAGTGTGCTGGTGTCATGGACACTCTCATACCTTTGATCTACCAGGCTGCCTGCATTACCTTCAACAAGAGCCATCTTGCTGCATTTATGGAGTTTGCCAAGAGTGACAAGAACGGCCTTGGATCTACCGCGCACGAGATTCTTGGTGAAATCTCCCAGAAGAACCCCGCCATATTCAAGTCGCATATCGGCGAACTTTGCAAAAGCCTAGTCGATCAGGCGCCATCACGAAGCAAATCAAACGACGCCTCAGTGGTTGAAGTCCTGAAGGCATGTGCTTCTTATGCCAAGACGGATACTGGCGAAATGCCTAGCACAAATGATTTCCTCGAGACCATGAAGAGTTACGCCCTCTATGGTCAGCCGGCCGTAGCAGCCAAATACGCTGTTAACATCATCCTTGCATCTGAAAACAAAGAGAGCGACGAGACTGCCAGGAGCATTATGCGCCGTATAATGAAGGAGTGGAAGTACGGCGCGCCGCATTTCCTGAACCACCTAGCTTGTATCTCACAGCTTGCCCTCAAGTCACCCAAAATTGTCGACGAATATGATGCGGAGATACTTGATATCACTATTCAAAAACTTCTACTACAAGCTCAGACTGATGCCAAGGACTCTGACCCGTCCTGGGTTGATGATGCCGATATAGATGATGAGCTTCAAGCTAAGGTTTTTGCTTTGAAAATCCTTGTCAACGGCCTTCGTGGGGCCGTTGAAAGCAGTGACGCCAAGGACCGCGCTGTTCCTGTATTTAAGCTTCTACGGACACTCATTGCGAAGGACGGTGAGCTGTGCAAGTCCAAGGACACGCCTAAGCATCACCGTAGCCGCCTCGTTCTGGTCGCGGCCCAGCTCATGCTCAAGCTTTGCTGTAACAACCGCTTTGATTCTAGTCTAACCCCAAACGACTTCAACAACTTAGCCTTTGTCGCCCAGCACGGCGAGCCAGCCGTTCGGCATCGATTCATCGAGAAGCTACAGCAATATTTAGCCGTCAACCAGCTCCCGCCACGATTCTACACTATCATATTCCTCACTGCCTTTGAACCCATCACGACTTTCAAGGATCGCCTCGGTACCTGGATTGATGCCCGTGCTAGATTCTTCGCCGACAACAAGAGACCAGTCTTGGAACCTGCTGTTTGCCGCTTAGTTTCTCTACTAGCTCATCATCCTGACTTTAGCAACGATTCCGAAAATCTGATTGATCATGCTCGCTACATCTTATACTACGTCAGTCATGTAGTTACCGAGGCTAACCTAGGCCTTGTGTTCCGCTATGTTGAGAGAGCAAAGCAAACTGCTGATGCCATAGACCCCACCAAGAGTGAAAACATTTACGTTTTATGTGATTTGGCCCTATCTCTTCTCCGCAAGTGGCAGGAGAAGAAGGGATGGAGCTTCCAGGTGTATTCATCTAAGGTTGGTCTCCCGATTGGCCTATTCAGTGCTCTTCCATCACACAAGGTAGCAGCCGAGATTGCCGAGAAACAATATCTCCCTGAGGGATTAGAAGAAGATCTTGACGGTCTATTAAGATCCATCGATCGCAAGAAGGTAAGACACTACTATTGTCCCCAATATAGGCCAACAAATACAGGATGCTAACATACAACAGAAGCGCAAAACTGCTGATGAACGCCGAGATCATCCCGCCAAGCGTGCCCGTTCAATCAAGCTTCCCTCAAGAGAAAAGCACGCTAAGAGCAAGTCTAGCAAATCTTCGTCACGCACCAACCCTGGCAGCGCTAAGAAGGCTCGTAAGTCGCGGACCCGCGACCAGTGGGGCAGCGATGTCGACGAAGAAGGCTCAGCCGACGAATCCCGGGCCAACATTGAACGCCGTAAGAGTGGTCGTTCACGTTCTGAGCGGACTTCGACGTATGCCGAACGCGACTCCTCGGAAGATGATGAAGAGATGCTTAATGGTGTAGCTGAGTGGACATACCTAGGCGAAGGCGGTGGCAAGAGGAAGAAGAAATACGTCGAGGTTAATGACTCTGAAGACGATGACGACCTTGATGAAGACGAGGAGACCCCGGCGCCCGTGATCGCTCCCAAGAAGAAGAAGGCTGCTTCTGCGCCCATAAAGCAGGCAAGTGGTAATGACTCAGACTCGTCACTATCAGACATGTCAGATATGGAAGTTGACTTGTCCAATAATGAGGCTGAAAAGGATGAGGAAGAAGAAGAAAGTGCTCCGCGTAAGCGTAGTAGCAGACGGAGATGAATTAGTTAATGCTTCTGTGTACGTTTCTTTTTGTTTCTTTTTTTCAACATCTTGTCTCTATTGCAATGATTTCTTGACCTTTTTTTCCTTCTTTCTGTCTCATACACGACATATCCAACCAGCTTGTTCTTTCATTGGTTTTCACATCCTCAACAGAAAATATGGGAGGTTAGGTTACATGGATTCTCTTTTTACACATATCTTGTCCATTGTGATTCAACGAAATCTTTCTCTGCTTCTCATTTTTTTCTCTCTCACACTTCATGTCCAATTCCCACTGTGTGACATTACAATTGTTCTTTTCTGATATCTTGGATCTATAATCGTCTTTTTTTTCTATTTCTTCGTTCAGTTGTCAATGTCAAAGCTAGTGGGATGGATAAATGTTTTCTTTTTTTTGGTTAGGTTTTCTATTTCTTCAAATCCTTGTTTTTTTTCCTTTTCTCGGTTTTTTCCACCCAAATTATGATCTCCTTTCTTTAATTATAAGCAAATCAAAGCGAAAAACAATTAATTTTATTCTTTCATATCGATTAGGCATCGTGCATTGCTTTTATATGAATTTATCTACTATATAATCCCGAAATATCCACTTGAGTACCGACAACAACCTTGGCTTAGCAGCATCAAATCATCAGACTACTGGAACTACTAGCTCTCGCCCTATACGACATCCACGTGAGAGATACTGCATACAGCAATGCCTATATAGCCTTGTGCACCACCAGAGTCTCGATGAACATTGTCCTAATGTTTTACTTCACAGAATGGCAAACGCAGATACTGCCTCTAATAAGCATGTCATTGGGGTCTCTTAAGTCCTGGAGACTATAAAGACTCAAATGGATACTAATCTCAACAATGATCTTCATGTATTGAAATGTTATGGTGCTATTGGAAATCTAGTCAAGGTCACTGCAAACCCATTTGGGTACACTCTGGTTGGTA
>RHLR01001020.1:0-10732 GCA_009806335.1 Davidsoniella australis
GCAGCCTCAGCAGCCCAGTCAGTGGGAGCAGCGGTAGCCCAGTCCTCAGCCTCACCAACGGCGGCGGCGGCGGAAGGAGCCTCCCAGTCAGTGGCCTGGTAGGTCTCGGTAGCGATAACGGGCTCCTCCTCGACGGTGGCGGCCTTCTCCTCCTCAACCTTCTCCTCGGCCTCAGCTTCGGGGTCACGGTCTATTATCAATGCATTAGTTTTTCCCACTCTTTTATTACCCAGCTCCAACTTGACGGAAATTAAACTTACAGAAGTACAGATCGACCATGACATCCCAGGCAGCGTCACGGCTGGGGATGGTACCCCGCAGCGCAAGACCTCACGGCCAGCAGCCACCAGATCAGACCAATGGCGTGGCGACCCTTGTTGTTGGTGGGGATGCAACATCGACGTACTCGGTGGGCGAGTCAGTGTCGCAAAGAGCGATGACGGGGATGTTGACGTAGCTGGCCTCCTTGATAGCCTGGGCGTCGGTACGGGGGTCGGTGACGATGATCAGGCGGGGCTCCTTGAACGAACGGGTGATGTAGTTGGTGAAGGAACCGGGGGTGAAGCGGCCAGCAATGGCAACGGTGCCAGTGTGGGCAGCGAACTTCAGGACAGCACGCTGACCGTAGGGACGGGCAGAGATGACGCAAATGTCAGCCGGGTTGTCAATGGCGGCAATGATGCGAGCAGCCAGGACAATCTTCTCCCTATTATAGAGAGTCAGTATTTTTTGTTCGGTATCGTTGCAATATCGACCAGCCATATTTCGTCGAATTTTGAAGCAAATTTGACAGATAAACACTGAAATTTCCTCCTCAATTCGCGTGTTTTCGGCGTTTTCGAGATATTTTCGTGGAATTCGCCTGGGGACTCACCAGGTCTTGCCAATGTTCAGGACGTTGACACCATCGGCACGGGTCTTCCACAGGTAGGGCTCCATGTGAGTCTGCAAGTTCTTGCTACCCAGGTGGCACTGGGCAGCCAGGAGCATCTCAATGTCCTGAGAGGTGGCATCGAAGATCGAGGGCAGGTTAGAGGGAGCCATCTTGACGGTTGTTGACGATAGTTGAACAGACAATCAGAGGGGGAAGATCGAACAAATTCCATGTAGCGCCTATACAGCTCAAAAAGTTTCCCTACTATCAAAAAAATATTATGCCCCGCCGTGGGCCAATTCCCCATATTCTGTGGACTTGTGGGCTCTTGTTCAAGCCCTTATCACACTAACCCTTTTCGGACTCGTGTAAACGCCACCTTTTGGTGCCACGTTCGTGGCGTCAATTGATCGTGGCGTTGTACAAGGCTAGATTATGTCCCGCATTTTCAGCCTTGTTGATGGGTCTTAGCGAAGTGCGGAAGTGGAAATTTTGTAGTAGGGTGGGACGGGAATAGTGAGTTATGATATCGTGATAGACAGACTTGACGATTGTTCCTGTAGAAGCTCCAAACACATACGTCATGCCTCTCAAATTCCCTAGCACAACGAGCTTAGGCTCTTTAAACCGTAAGATCCGAATATGCTTGAAAAGAAAAGTATGCACAGATACCTAACAGTCGTCTGTTTATAGTATGCATCCGGCCTTCAGTCCGGCCGGTCGTCTCCGGCCCTAGATTGGTTCTCCCGACGACTCAAACTGCGACTCTCATGACCAAGTGGGAGAAAAAGCAGCTAGCCAAGCGTGATCCATACCGCTGGTCTCAGATACAACAGCGCAAGGATGCGAACGTCAAGCGACAAGCAGAACTATCCTCTATCCGCGCCGATGAGTACGGTGATCCCGTCTGGGGCAAGCCTACGCCGTTCGCAGAGTCCTTCGATTCCGGTGGCCAGGAAGCTATGACAAAGCCAGTCGTTGATGAGAACGGCAACGTGATAAAAGAAGGCCATGAGCTTCCTACCTCCAAGCACATTCTAGCATACGGTCTTACTCAGGCCGATGTTGACGAAGCTGTAACGCACGCTTACGAAATGTCTAAGCCTATGTTCAACGAGAACCGCGAAGCTAGTGATCCAGAGGCTGAAAGAATCGCCCTATCACGGCACGAGGAAAGCCACCAGCGCGCAACGGAAGCCATCAACCGTATCTTGAAGCTCGAAAACACCAACTCCATCATCCGTCTCCACGCCAACATCCGCCGAGCTGTCGAAACCTTTGGTCGCCACAACACCGACGCCACGCTTAAGCCTAAGCCGCCATCTATCCACGCCAACGAAGTCGAGATGCCGAAACGTTCGGGTCCCGATACTGGTAGCTCCGAAGTTCAGATCGCTATCCTTACTGCCAAGATTAGAGCTGTCGCCCAGGCCTTGGAGGAAACTCCGGGCAATCGTGACAAGCACAACAAGCGCAACCTACGCCTTCTGGTTCATCGCAGACAAAAGCTTCTCAAGTACATGGAGCGTAAGGAGCGCGGAAGCGAGAGATGGACTAATCTTCTGTCCACTCTGGGCCTAACTCCAGCAACCTGGAAGGGTCAAATCACCATGTAAACCTAGTGTTGGTTTTACGTCATGGATAGCATCTTATATAGAGGCAACTGTATTTCTAAAACATCTTGAAATATGCATTTAGAGGGCACGAGTAACAGACGTGATGAGCGAGTGAAGAGGCTGGTGTGACACGTTGGTGTGTGCTTTGAAACTTGTAAAATAGCAATTTCTGCCCTTGTAATATAAAGAATATAATAAACAATGGGTGGGTGTACTGGGCGTACTAGTATGGCTCAGAACTACAC
Organism: Davidsoniella australis; assembly: GCA_009806335.1. NCBI lineage: Eukaryota > Fungi > Ascomycota > Sordariomycetes > Microascales > Ceratocystidaceae > Davidsoniella > Davidsoniella australis. Next base: position 2,736 of record RHLR01001020.1, read on the forward strand.
TACATCAAAATCAAAATCAAGAAACCTTGGTACGCCCCAAAAGAGAATGAAGAAATGAAAACTAAAATTGAAATAATGAAAGCGTGTAAACATGATGAGGTCAAATAACCGAGGCTCCAGTAGTAGAGTTACCGTTAAGCCAAATATACAACAGTAGTATCTTGCAACAAAATGAGCGAACGAATGAACCAAACAGAAAAAAAGATCACAACCCCCAGGTACTAAGTTCAATACAATAATCAGTCCACTGCTTAAAACACGCTGATATAATTTCCAATACGGTCCTTTTGGTTCTGCGCAATGCACTCGGCAATCCATGTTATGTTGCGGATTTCCTATCTTTAGTGTTAGTATGTCTCTCTCGGTAGTTATCAGAATGCAGTATTTGGAGACTCACCTGTTCACGAAGCTTGACCCACGCATACACGATTGATAACGTGAATTGGCGAGTGAAGGCACCCTTAGATATCTCCATCTCTTTCTGATAGAACATATCTTCAAGACTCTTGCCCTCAGAGCCACCGCCCATGTTCCCAGGACCAGATAGGCCACCGCTAAGGCCGTTAGCGTCAAAGAAACTCTTGTAGTCATGAACAGCCTCGACGGCCAAACGGACACCCTCAAAGTCATCAGCGCGCGATAGCATGAGTGTGCCTTCGGGGTATAGACGACCGAAGGAAGGGTAGAGCTTGCTGCGATCGGTCTTATTTAGCTCGGTGCCAAATGAGTTCAGTGTGATGTTGATGGCACGGCGATCGGCCTCGAATTCTAGAACCTCTAGCATGACTTCAGATGTCATGTCAATGTTTTTCTTACAGAAGTCGTAGAAATCTTCCAGGTAGTTCTTGTAGAGTGTGTTTCTGACAATCTCGACGTTGAGCTCGTCCAGATCTTGATGCTATGGTGGGTCAGTATATGTATGTACTCATGATTCGACATATATCTCGTGGTCTAGATAGCTTACGCTGAGGCTTCCCTTGAAGTAAGGAGCCAGGGGAGTTTCAATCAGGACGGAGTTGTAGAGCTCCTCGATGTTGGTAGCCACGCATAGTACGGGCATAGTGTCAAACCAGCCCAGTGGGTGGCAACGGTCTAGAAGATCACGAGTGTCACGCTCATGCAGAGTGCCGGTAATGAGCAGGGCAATGTTGTCGATCATATATCCGTATGTGAGGTAGTCCATGAACTTGGACATGACACCTACAGAGTTGGCGCGCACATATCTAAACTCATTCACAAGCTTGTCGGTGGTTTTGGCGGCGAGACTCGAGGTCGAAGGGTTCGGGGGAAGTGAGGCGAGGAAGTCGCCGTAGGCTGGGCCAAGCTGGAGCTTGAGGTCTAGAGAAGCGATTTTGTTAGTATAGGCACAGAACATGGTAAAGTCGCGAGAATCTTACCATCAAGGGTTTCGCACTGGGTCAGGTTGGCCTATTTGAGAGACGTCGGTACGATGTTAGCATAGTCAAGCATTGATGAGCAAGCAGAGACAGAATAGTAAAGGCGCACATAGTTGGAGCTAGTCAGCAAGCTGTTACGGTAACCTCTTATTATACCCTCGAGGTATCTATTGGCCAGAGTCGATTAGCGCTGTGTCAATTAAGCAACGGGAGATGACAGTGTCGGGGCCAATGACGTACCCATTGTTGACGTTGAAAAAGAGACCCTCCATTGTCGTATTATGAGTAGTACTGCGGTCGGTCGGTTGCGATCAATTAGATGGATCTTGCATCCGATAATCAGATAATATATGGTCGCAAATGCGGCTGGTGAGGCGCAATATCGTCGGCTTGCGAGTAGTTTGCTGTGTTTTGTCGAAAGAAGTCGGAGTTGGGGTTTTTTCAATACACAAGGCGCAAATAGAAGCTAACTATGGGTTGTTGATGATATGGAGGTTGGTGAGCGAATTCAGGGAAGTCACCTTGTATGGTTTTAAGGTAACAGCAATAGCTCTAAGGATAACCGTCTACTTTGGACGTCACTAGGGTTAATATTGCTATAAGGGTTGCACCATACAGTGTGTCGCAGGATATATACACCGTGTATGACTGCAGTGAGAAGTGTCTAGCACAGTGCATACACAAAACTGAAGAAATTTGTCGTAGGCCGGAGTTGGTGGAACACAGGCTCAGCAAGACTACAACACCCAAGGAGTGATATCAATGCATGCTTGAATATCTGGAGTTAATGACTGCGTGCTGTATTTGCAGATGTCCATCATATTCAATCCAGTTGTGCGGGCTCTTAGAGATGCAAAAATAAACCAAAATGCTATAAGTACAACAATAAGTACAACAAATTGACCGCTTTGGGACGATCTGGCTGACATAAGCACGCATGGATTCCATTTTTGATAACGGTAGACGGGTCCGATAACGAAAATTTTGGACAATTGAAGCTACTGGCCATAAAAATTTTGATTTACAATTTTTTTTGACACTTGCTGGCCTCCTCGTGCAATTTTTCTTCTTAACCTTCTTGAGCCACAATCGCCAACTCGACAAGCGACCCGAGCGAGAAATTCAATTGGAAGCGAGTGGTGATATTCGTTTTAGTCTTTGTCGTCTTTTTCTTTTTTTTTCTTAATTTTTCAACTCAAAGTATCCAGTTGAGTTTGCTGTTTCCATAATGCCTCTCTACGTTCTGTCTGAGACGCCCGCGGGGTGCGTAAAATATCCCATCTCTCGTTGAGATACAGGCCCTACTTTGGCTTCGCGCCTACAAGACTCGATTTATTAACATTGAAATAACTATAGTTACGGTCTGTTCAAGTCCGCCGACAAGAAACTCCACACCCGCGATGATGTGTCCGAGAAGCTGGCCTCGCTCGAGGCGGTGTCTGAGATGTAAAGTGCCCTCTGCCTTCTATCCCATGCCCCCACTACCAGCCACCCTTTGCGATCATTTGGCACCGAGTATCAGCGACTAAACTAACGAATGTGTCTTGTGCAGGTTCAAGCTAAAGGACTTCCGCAAGTACGAGAACACCTCGATGGCCCTAGAGGAGGTCGCCTCTATGTCCTCCCGCAACGTCAAGGTGCCCCAGCTGCTGGCTGACTTCCTGGACGAGATCAAGGACGAGAAGCACGCTTCTCTGGCTCTTGCCGACAAGGCCCTGGGACAGAAGCTGAAGGAGCTACCTGGCTTCGAAAAGTTGGAAATCGTTGCCGCTTCCGACTCGGCTGCCGGCCGCAGTGTCGAGGAGATCTTCCGTGCCATCAGAGAGAACATGAACGCCCTGATGCCCGAGACCGCTTCTACCTTTGAGCGTGTCGCTCTAGGTCTATCGCACTCGATCGATCGCTACAAGCTCAAGTTCACTGAGGACAAGGTCGATTCTATGATCATCCATGCCGTCAAGCATCTGGAGGACCTTGACCAGGCTCTGAACATCATGGCCATGCGTACTAAGGAGTGGTACGGCTGGCACTTCCCCGAGATGTCGCGCCACATCAGCGACAACGTTGCCTACGCTCGTGTGATCATCGAGACCGGCACCCGTGACACTTTCGCCACGGCCGATCTGACCACCGTCCTGCCCGAGCCCATGGCTGATGCTGTCAAGGCCGCTGCTGAGATCTCTATGGGTACTGACGTTGACAAGGACGATTGGAGAGTAAGTTTTATCTCTTTCTTCATAAATTACTTCATAAAATGACATTAAAAACTAACGTAATTCTTCTTCTATAGACATCAAGCTGCTGGCTCGCCAGGTTGTCACCTACTCCGAGCACCGCCTTGAGCTCGCCAACTACGTAGAGAACCGTATGCGTGCTATCGCCCCTAATCTGACCGCTCTGGTTGGTTTCCTGGTCGGTGCCAAGCTGATCGCTCACACTGGTTCGCTGATGAACCTGTCGAAGTCTGCTGCTTCGACCATCCAGATTCTGGGTGCCGAGAAGGCCCTTTTCCGTGCGCTCAAGACCAAGCACAACACCCCCAAGTACGGTATCCTCTACAACTCGTCTTTGGTTGGCCAGGCGTCTACTAAGTACAAGGGTAAGATCGCGCGTATGCTCGCTGCTAAGACTGCCCTGGGTCTGCGTGTCGATGCCATGAAGGCCACCAAGCTGAACGAGGATGGCGAGGAGGTCATCGACGAGGAGTACGAGCTGGACGAGGAAGAGCGTGCCTTCTTCGGTCTGAACCTGCGCACCAAGCTGGAGAACAAGCTGCGTTCTCTGGAGGGCAAGCCCCTGCTGCCCAAGGGCGTCAACGTTGGCCCCGACGGCCAAGTTTTGCAGCCCGGCGAGTTCACTATCCGCGAGAAGAAGTCTTACAACATGGACGTCGATGCCGTTGCCGAGACACCCAAGAAGCCCCTCATCCAGGAGGTTGACGAGGAGTCTGACTCCGATGAAGAGTCGAATAGCAAGCCTAAGAAGCTCAGCGACGAGGACTACGAGCGCTTGGCTGAGCAGGCTGGAATCTCGGTGTCCAAGTTCAAGCGCAAGTACGAGCGTGGCGATGTCCAGCTGAACGCCGATGGCTCCATCAAGGTGGCCAGCAAGAAGGACAAGAAGAAGGAGGAGAAGACTTCCAAGCGCAAGCGTGACGAGGAGGCGACGCCCACCAAGACCGACAAGAAGAGCAAGAAGAAGAAGACTAGCAAGGAGTAAAGAGAAGCACTGAAACAGAAATATGAGAAGGGAAACAAAAAGCAGCAAACCCTTTCTTCCTCCCTTTCTTTTCTTAACCTCCCTATCTTCTTCTTCTCCCTTCACCCCCTCGAAGCGAAAAAAACGAAACAGGAAAATTTTCTTGTTAATTTTTTTTTTGTTTTCTTCATGTCACCAACCAAAATTTAAGTGTTTTTTTTCTCTTTCCCTCGTTGGTCTTTGGGTGTCTTACCGACTTGTACCATCTCTCTGCTGCGTTCGTATGGATTTATTTGTTCTCAAACTGCATATCTTGGGTCTGTTACGGGTTTTATGTTCTTGCCAGGCTCGCTAACAGGCGGCTCGCATACTCTATTTTTTCCTGTTTTGTTTTCTTTTTTTACTTAGTACTTTTTCCTTCTCTTCGTGTCATTTTCATTGTTTTATTTTCCGTTATGGCGTAGGAATTGGGAGTTAAATCGTGTTGTCCATTTTTTAAAAAAAAAAGAGACTTTACCCTAACTAACTTGGACTTTTATATATATTGGTTCGTGTCACGTGAACATGGTGAGTTTCCAGATATAAACGAAGATAAACAGTAAGATTAACGACTAGGAACACAGCAACTAGTGAAAATGATAGAAACAATAAAGGGTATAGACCATCACAACATAAACAGCACGTAAAGCAAGCTATCTAGATATTCTCTACAATGTGCGAGTTTACGGCCTGCTGAAAGCCATCTGACGAGCCGCCGTACTCTGTAAAGTTGTCAACCGGGACAGCCTCTTTCTTAGCAATAGCGTCCTGGATCTGCGGCACAGGCATAGTCTGGTTAGCAGCGGGCAAGAAGATGACCTTACTGTTGGCCGATTTAGCCATAGCCTGCATAGCCTCGAGATAGCGGATCTGCATAGCCGGAGCCGACGACAGGATATCAGCAGCCTGGCGCATCAGCTTAGCAGAATCGACCTCGGCGCGAGCGGCAATGATCTTGCTTTCACCGATACGCTTGCTCTGCGCAGCCATGCTTAGCGACTCCTGTAGGTCCTGGCTGAAGATGATGTCCTTGATTAACATGCTCTCGACCTGCACACCCCAGCCGGCCGCTACGTCCTCGATGATCTCCCCGATGCTCTGGGCAAGCTCCTCGCGGCGCTCGATGACGTCTTGTAGCACGCGGGCGCCGACTACGTGACGCAGCGTAGTCTGTGTCCGCTCTACGAGAGCCTGTCGTACGTTGGAGATGCCGAAGGCGGCCTTGTGGGGGGCGACGATGTGGTAGTAAATGACGGAGGTGAGGGTTAGGGTCACGTTGTCTTTGGTCATACAGGTCTGTTGCGGCACTTCGACGATCTGGATCTTGACATCGACTTGGATCAGCTTCTCACTGAGTGGATTAATCTTGACTAAGCCGGGATCTACGGCCTTGTAGAACTTGCCGAACTTGGTGACTAGGCCAACTTGACCTTGGCTGACGCTCCTGTACGGGTTGGGGCAGATGAGGCAGCATGGGATGGCACCGCACGTTCCAATAACCGAACCGAAGCCATCAACTTAAGGTTCATTAGTTAGTAACGAATGAACTGTTCAAGAGAGATAGAAAGAAAGGACTGCTATTCAGCGAGACATACCCATGCTGCCGTACCAGCCCTTGGGGTTGGCATCATTGGCTACCACAGCGGCATAGCTCTGCTGCAGATCTTCGGTGCGCGGACGGCGAACTTCCATGGGCTGCTGGGCCCGGAAACCAACAGCAGCAGCGGCGTTGTTAGCCTGGGCTTCGGAGCTGGAGCCCGAGTCTTGTTTGATCGAGGAAGACATGGTGTGTTCGAGTTGTCTGACAGGATATCAGATCATGCGATCATAGAGAAGGAGTGTCAGGAGAGGAGGCAAATATGGTGGATTATAACGATACCTATGTATGAGAAATGCCTAGGTGATGACGCGAGGATCAGAAACAACAGTGACATGTTTCCCCAGGCCCGGGCTAGCATTTAACTTTATATTCTTTCCAAGGTCGTAAGGCATCGGGCTCGTTTGAGCGCTATTTCCCTTCAACATATTGCCTTGGAATGCAGACTGCTACCCTAGAAGACTAATTTGAATGTGACTTCCGTTTGCTAGCTAAAAAATACGCTGAGCATAGCAGTCGTTCTGCTTCGGTCTTGTTCTTATTAGTAAGATTATCAGCCTTCTCCAACCGTACCGTGTATACACCGTGCGACTTGTCCTACTAAACACATGACCTTGAATCTTCTTCTTTTACAATTGTTTTTGCCTTCGTTGTTCTGTGTTAGGTTAAGAAAACAACAACGCTTTCATCGCCTTGACTAACTTCCGTACATGATCTACCTTCTAGTAATTTGCCTAGCCGCCTGGTTTGGCTGCAGTTGCGGCTAGCTTATACATATTTACAGGCGATTACGTCACAGACAAGACTTATATACGAGCTATGTATTTCTAACTTTGGATGAAGACTTGACAATGAGGCTTCGTCTCGGTAGCTCGATGTAGTGCCTAATTCTAAGGGACTGTGAATCTGGGGGTTGGATGTAAGACGAAAACAAGCTCTTTTATCTAGATGTACCGTGACTAACTAGTCCCTTTCTGGAAGTCGGATATCGGAGACTTTTGTCTTTCTAACAATAATCAACTGATCCTCGCCGTAGTAGGCAGTGCAAACCAAAGAAAATATACTGATACTACATGAGAAAAGCAAAAATGGACGTTAGTAAGGAACAACGTTCTACAGCTATAAGATCCTGACATGTCCTAATATGCCAAGTCAAGATTGTTAGTCTCTGTATCGGCCTTGACATCAGGAGACTAAAACAGCCCATCAAGTAGTAGTACATGTACGATAAGCCTTGCCAGTTTTCTGCCTATGGCTTAGATATTTTTCTTCTCTTGAAAAAAAGCGTGTTGTAATGGGAGAAAAGAGAAAATAAGCTTGATAGGGAAACTTTCCTCGATTCGGTTATTGCGAAAACCTCGCTTAGTTTGTCGATGATTTGCCCTGTTTCTATATAAATACATACAATTACAGCTAAGCAGACAGATAATTTGATTTGGACTGTGGTATTTCAGCCTTATTGTATGTATAAAGGGTTTATTATGTGAAAATTAGGGACTCTTTCCCCTCGTCTTAATTAATTGTGATAAAAGAGAAAAGTAGAGAAACATGCATGTAAATCACAGTTTGTGCTACAGACTTGTCACTGATTCGGCTGCTAATATAAGCTACTTACACAACCTTCCCTCCTACAACCCTCGGGGGGGTACCTTTGAGTTCATGGTGCCTCCTCCTCTGTCCAAAGACGAAAATCTCCCCTCGTCGTGGGTTTTTAAGAGCGACCAGCACATATCACCAATGTCGCTGTACATTCTCTCGCATCTATT
>RHLR01001021.1:0-10726 GCA_009806335.1 Davidsoniella australis
AAGGCTGCCAAAGAAGAACGTCTACGTAAAGCTATCGAGGCACGTTTACCGCCAGAAGATCTAGTAGGTCATATTCCTCCGACAGCAATGACGGGAGGGTTATGAAGGAAATGAAAAGAAAAATATACTATCTAAATAGAAAACAAAACATAAAGAAGGAAGGATCTAGGCAGATTGTGCTGTATGGCGCTTGTGATATCTTCTTCTCTTCCGCCCTTTGTTAGGCTAATGAGAATTAACATACGAATGGGTCATATCATTCGAAGTACTTATGACTCTCTATATTATCCTAGCACAATTTCGCATTGTCTATCTTCACTACCCTCAAGTTTGCATACAAAAGCAAAAAAAAAAAAAGATCAAAATATGATCCTAGAGAGAACAATGTACAATCATATCATATCACATCACATCACATCATCCAATAATGACAAGACATACACGAAAGAACATTTAAAAAAAAATATAGGAAGCAAACAAACTACTGGTTTTGGCATGATGTTTGCTTTTTGTTTATGCTATAATGAAACGATAAAGATATACAAATAATAATGTACGTCAAAGGTTCAAATACAAAGAGAAGGCAAAGTGATATACTAGTAACTTATCAACTTTATAAAAAAATAATATATTTTTATAGCATTTTATTCGTGGGACTTGAATAATGGGGGAGAAAAGGTAATTTGAGATCTAAGTGTTGATTTAAGCATAACTAGCTGTAGTTAAATATTCAGTGAATAAATATCAAACTCAGGACACAGCATTTGTGAAATACTTTTTTTCTTCCTTTTTTAAAGATTAGGGAAAAAAGCAAACAAGAAAAGATAAGTGATTATTGCTTGTCTACTAAAATATGTCATCATTCTTCCCCCCTCTTCTACCTACATATACAATGATGATGTTTGTTTCTTCATACAGAAAAGAGACAAGTAAAAAAAAAAGAAAGAAAAAAAGGTCTTGACATGTATGTTTGTAAACAATCGATACATTGGGAATAACTTGTTGAAAACTAGATTCAAAAGAGATTAAAAAACAAAATTGAAATCATACATAAACATACGTAATTACGCAACCTCCTTTTATAGACAAAGAAGAAGTATAGAAAATGATCCGACTTTGGAGTAAAAACACATGTATTTATTTTAAATCTTGAACAAGATATGGAGAAAGAAAATAAAACTTTGACAAGCGAATGAACAAACAAAAGAAAAGAAAAATCAATACGATACAAACTTTGGTTGATATTGGAAGAAAGAAAATGAAGGAAATTCGACATCATTTCAAAGATACATAAAAGAAAAAGACAAAATAAATTCAAACACAGAATATATATATAGGTCAACAAAATGAGAGCAAATCGTTTATCTTCAAATTTATTTCAAATGTCTAATTTCTTTACAAGAGAGAAAAATAAAAGACAAAAAAAACATAGAACGAAGAAAGAAAAAGTACAGAGACGAACACGAACAAACAATACAAAGATAGTCTAGGAAAGTTTGGAAAAAAAGAATAATATAAAGAGAACCTAATATTCGAGCCGGACGTAGAGAAATAAAAGAGGAGACAACGAGACAGTTGTTTTAGTTGTTATCAAGAGTAGAAGAAACAGTCAGGAATAAAACAAGAGCATAGGACAAGAAAAATTACACAGATGAGCCAAGATGCGAAAGAAACCCGGTTCCCTTCGGTGCCAAAAATAAGACGGTTTGCACCATGAATACTAAAAGAGGAAGAAAAAAAAAGAAATACTCAACCATTCCACGACAAGAGCCCACATATACGGCTACTATGTACCGAGCCTAGATTAAGATAAATTCCTAACATAGGCCGTCGTCGGTAAGCGGGTACTCAAGCGCTATAGACATTGTACGGTCAATGTCAAACTTTGGGTTCAAAGATATGACAATGGCCAGATGTCGTTGGAAGAGCTCGTAGAGAATCAAGATGTACAGGAAGAAGGAGAAGATATGGTTATAAAAGGAAAGAAGAAAGAAAAGAGTGTCAAAAAGATACGAGAAGGACAAAATATAGAGTAAAAAGATAAAAAGAAAAAACAAAGATGCGGTCAAAAAGAACAAGTCGGGACGAGAACAAGATAGCCATTTCAGGTCATATCGAAAAGGCGTTGTTTAGGTGGAGACGAGAGGCAGATCCCCGGTGCAGTCGGTAAGCCTGTGCCGTGACGACACTTACGACGCAGGTGCAACTGCAGTGACATCAGATGGCTGGTCGGCCTGCAGCTTAGCTCTTCCAGACGAAATGGGAGCGTTGGCGATGACTCTGCGTGGCGGGGTGTTGTGGTGGGGGCTGACAGTCTGAGGGCTAGTAGTGTCCGAAGTCAGAGCGGGTGTCGAGGGTCTGGGCGTATCCGTGACAGGAATATCCTTAAGCTTGCTTTCCAGGGCCTTCTGCTGCTTGGGAGCGAGGTGCGAGCCTAGACTAGCAATGTAGCCACGCAACTCCTGGGTGAAATCGGCCTGCTCGGTCGGCGGCAGGCAGGAAAGAAGAGTTTGGATCACATAGTTGCCGTAGCTGTCCTTCATGAGAATGGGCAGCTGAGGTTTGCCGTCAATGGTAGAGCGCATTTCGGCAAGGATTTTGCTGCGAACATCGCCATCGACGACTTTGATAACAGTCTCGACAACATTGGAAGCATACTTGTGCTTGGAGAGCTGAAGCAGGTCGTTGATGACGAGGTCCATCATGCGCTCACGATCGGATGCCTCACCGCAGCGGATCACATGCTGGATGACATAGTTGCCGTATTGGTTGACGATGAGCTTGCTGGACGACTGGTGAATCTCATCAAGAATGATGCGCTTGTCGGCGGGCAGAGACTTCTCGAGCATGCGCTGCACAACGCGGCAGACGTATTGGTCGATGGACATGTGGTAGAACTTGCCCCTGAAGGCCTCCATCAGGAAACGCATCTGCTCGGGAGGAGAGACCTCAATGGCCTTCTGGACAACATGGTTGCCATGAGTATCAGTCACGAGCTTTTGGACGTTCTCCTTGATTTCCTTAATGAAAAGCTCGCGCTGGTCAACAAGGACTTGTTCCAAAGCCTGGAGAGGATTCGTTAGCTTGAACTCACGTGCGGTTATGTACAACTTGGGACGAGAACTTACCTTTTGGACGACTCTGCAAGCGTACGAGTTGAGGGAGAGGTCAACAATACGGCCCACCATCAACTCACCCAGAATTTTCTTCTGGGCCTGGCTGCCATGGTCAAAGAACTTCTGAATGACATAGTTTCCAAACAGGTCACGCATGATGGCCAAAGCATCAGGCTGTATCTCTTTGAAAAGCTGATCCTTTTCGTCGCTGTTGGCCTGTGCGAGCTTCTCTTGAATGAAACGCGAGCCATTCTGATCGCCGGTAAATTCGACAACATGGTTGTAGATGGCCTGTGAGCAGATTTGTTAGAAGCATTCTCAATAAAGACACTCACTACCCCTGGTAAAAGCTAAACGGAGCAAGAAGAACAAACTTCATGATGTGAAAAAAAGAAAAGTCAAAACGTACCTTGAGCTCATATTGCGCATTGTTGTGTTTATTGTTCTGGAACTCCTGTAAAAGAGCGCTCATGGTCGTGCGAGTAGCGGCCTGGGATGAGGGTGTGGCCGCAGCAGCAACAGCAGGCGAAGACATGTTCGACGGACGGTTGAAGTTGTACTCCGGGGCCGCGAATCTAGCGGTCGGCTGGCTGTAGGCGCTGTAGTCCGGCATGGCAGGCTGGATGTGGTAGTTGCCGGGCATGTTGTTAGGCGGCATGCAACCGTACATCTGCTGCACCTTGTTCATTTCAGCCATTTGCAGAGCATGCAGATTGAGGGCGTGCTGCTGATGCATGTCAAGATGCGAATACATGCCCATTTGCTGCGTAAGAAGTATCTGGGGGCTAATGTTCTGGTAGCCAGGAGTGTTGGGCTTCATGCTGCCTAATTGGTCAGTAGGTCCCCGTCTGGCCCAGGCATCAGATGGAGTCATTGACGGAAGGGCGTTGCTGATGGGAGCCATGGAGAAGGCGTGGCTATTAGTGGGGGACACTCTCTCGGCGGGTGTGGGAGCGAAGGCACGGTGGGCATTGAGAAAGCTCGCATCAGTGGCAGAAGGCGGGAATCCATCGGACGGGACCTCGCCGGTCTTCTTATAACGACTGCCAAAGTCGGCGGGATTGGGCCAAGCAACCGACGCTCCCATAGGGTGACCGTGGGTGATATAGCCTTCAGAAGAAACAGCGGCCATGGGCGAGATGGTCGAATCAGTACCAACAGCGCGGAATACGCTGCCATGGCCAGCAGTGACGTAGACGCTATCGTCAAAGTCAGAGCCCGTGTTGAGGTCGTGTGCTGAAGAACCGGGCATGGCGGAGGCAATGCTGCCATGGCGCGAAGATCTCAAGTCGCCACCAACAGCTCCGAAACGGCTGGCAACAGAGTTACCGTCGACGCCACCATCACGGCTGTTGCGATGGCTGCTTGTTCCGGATTGGGTCGGCTGGAAGAAACTGGAAATGGAGGCTTGGTCGTTGTAGATGGCGCGAGGACGGGTGGGCGACGTGTTAGAGGTGCCATTGGGGAACCAAGGGTTCTGGGCAGCAGCTATAGATAGGACTGTGGTTAGCATGAGTAGACATACAACTACGCAGAAGCATAGTAGATAGCAAGTAGGTAAACTAACCACGCGAAGCAGCGGCTCTATGGGTGAAAGTGTTATCCCAGATCACGTTTTCGCTGGTGGGATTGCCAACCATTGTGCCTGAAGCAGATGTCGTGTGCGCGGTGAGCGAAGGTCGGATAGTCTGCAGAGCAGGCCAGGCAAGAGACTAAAGTTAGCTACTGGTGGTCGCAGCGTTGGTGGAGTTAAGGCAGCTGAGTTGAAGGTTGTGGCACGGCTCAAGATGCTCCGACGGGTTCGTGTGGGTGAGAAGAGTGAAGGGTGATGATGCCGGTAGGTGAATCTCTGGTCGTATATTCCTGTTTCTTTTTTTCTTCGGGCAATGCAAGCGATGAACGAATGGTAGGGGAGCAGTAAAAGCAGCAACGGTTGATTGTATGTATAGTAGTGGGCAAGAAGCGAAGAACAGTAGGTTGGGTCGGGTTGAAAGGTCGGGTCAGGTCAAGTCAGGTCAAGACGCTCAGTCAGTTAGTCAGTCCAGCTAGACTAGGACTATAAGGCTCGCAAGGGAGGGCAAGCGAGACGAAGACGTTTGGATGGTGTACAGCGCAACAGAGCAACAGCTCATCCACGTGAAGACAGACAGGGCAAAACAAGATATAAAAAATAAAAAATAAAGATCACGAAAGAGTATACAAGGAAAGGAAGCTGAAGAAAAAGAATGACTGGGAATATAGACAAGGCACGGCGAGAAGAAAGAAAAAAAAAGAGCAGAGCAAGGAGAAGGAAGAGGGAATGGGAAGCAGAAGAGCAGGAAAAAAAAAAGAGGAGGAAAAACGAAAGATAGAGGAGCATAAGAGTGAGAGGGGAGGCAAGTAATAAAGAGCAACACGGCTCTACGGTCTACAGCGCTCGATGCTACGTCCGCAGGCCTGAACAGAGCCCCTGGCCTGCAAAAAACTGGAATGGTTTGGGCCGAGGGGGGACAAGATAGAGGCACACTAGGGGGATGATGCACTAAGGCACGATGGACTGGGCGACAGGAACAAATAGGATTTGAGGTGGATGAAGATGACAGCCGCAGGCACAACACCACACAGACAGGACGGAGACAGAGAAGCACAGAGCGGGCCAGCCAGAGAGGGCATTGCTTGGTGTTGTGGAAGGGCAACGGCCAGCCAAGCAGCAGTATATAACAAAGCACAGCTTGATAGTTAGTGCGAGGTTGCTAATACTGTTGCAGGCATGAGGCATCAGCACCATAGCAGGCCAGAACAGCAGATAGACATTATGGATGCATGCCATATTCACAAAAGCACCGCACAGATCGATCTATTCCAGTCTGTTGCCTCTCGTTCCCTGTTCCTCGTGCAATCGTTTGTACATATCTTGCAGTCGGGGTTGGGCCCCTCGCAGAGATTCGACTTGATATGCACGAAACTGTGCATGAGAACAGCAGCATTGCATATATCCACCGTTCTTCACCAACCGTTTGAAGAACTGCGAATGCATTCACTTTGCAGCAAGCAAAAGCGATGCAAGAACAAACAATGGAAATTCGACACGAGGGGACCGGGACAGGTTCTCATCAGGGTATACAGTAGTTAATCTAGTCAGTCGCCTGGGTTAGATTTGTGTTCGCGACTGTGCCAGGGCTGGAAACACTGGCCTCAGCCCCTGTAAACGTGTAGAACCACCGTAGGCTTCGCAGGCTTGGGCATATAGCGCTGCTGTATTAATGGCTACAGAGGCCGCACCCACTATAAGGGCATTTATAGGACAAGCCAGCCTTGTTAAACCCACAGAAAATTATGAAACCAGCAATCTTGGGACTGCCAATCTTTTTTATTTGGATCAGTCAGTCCCCTGCGAATCAATGTTGGTGTTTTTTCTTTTCGCATGGCAGTCGAATTGCTAGCTCACCTGCAACAACGACCAGAGAAGAAAATCAAAATTTGGTGGTGAAGGGGAATGATCCGTGGAAACGAAAAGAAGGGTCCATGTCAGAAACAACAGCGATGTTGCCCAAAAGCACGAATTCACACATCTTACATCATATGGACATAGACAGATAGACGCGGGGCAGAGCAAATAAGAAAGGCAAAAGTAGCATTTGACAACATACCTGAAGAACCATGATGTTCGATTTAGAGAGCAATGCTGTCGATGGCTCGTTCACGATCGACAACGCGTTATGTGAAGAAGAATTTACAGGATTTTAGAATGAACAGACAAGATGAGGTTTTCTGGGAGGTTGAATAACCGCTATTGGCCTCAAGTCCTAAAAACCGAGACGCTCGCTGCAAAGGGCTAGTGCGAAGAGGCAAGCTCTAGCGTTGAAAATGAAAACTGTGCCGAGAAGAGCCAAAGACAGGGACTTTACAGTGTCTAGAAGTGGTTCTGTTAGTCAACTTTTTCATACCCATCCGTTGATTGTGTGCTGTTTCGAACCAAGAAAATCGTGTCTGGATTGGCATCGATGTCGAGTTTGCACGGAAGCAGATGCCACCTGGCTTTCTTTTTTGCTTCCCATTATGCTTTGTCTTGGTGTAAATGGATAGAGGGGCTGAGAACAAACCTTGGACACCACAAATTGCTACTAATTACAGCTGGTAATCGTGTAGCAATGGAAGATAGTTGGCCGGAGCTTCACGTCTAGTAAGTTTGTTCCAACGAATAAAGCCGGGCTGTGCAGCTAGTTTACTCGGAATTTATGGCAAGAGAGGACGCTCGGGTCGTCCAAAAGAAAATAGAAACAAAAGGCTGTAGTATCCGCACAGAAACAGAGCGGGCGGGTGGATTAGGCGACGAGGTTAGGTACAAGAGCCACAAGATGGACCTTGCTAGCAAAGCTTGATAGACAGGAGGATTAATTAACAGAGGACGGCTTTGTCTAGTAGCGAGTAATCCAAATATAAGAAAGAGCCTAGGGAAGAAATAACAAACAATCCGTCGAGGTATTTAACAGAAGATAGGAAGTATTAGGCCGTGATCAGCAACCAGAAGATGAAAACGAGGTGATATGGCGATGTATGTGACGCCAAGATGGTAGTTGGACAATGATACCACTGACCTTTTACGGACGAGGCACTAAGTTTCACACGAAAGAAAATAGAGGTGAATAAAGTGCTATAACACAAATGGCGATGGTCAGTAAACGGAGTATACACAGGAGAAGCGGACCATGCGTTGAAAGCGAGACGGTGAGGTTGTAAGTCGATCCGGCAGCAAAAGAGATATCACACCGTCGTTGTGCTTTTTCACAGGCTATCTGCGTTCCTACGTGAGCAGCGCAAAAGAAATGTGAAACGGCAAAGCGAGCGGGAGGTATAGCATGAAGGATGATGCCAGGGAGCGACAGTTTATGTGCAAGGAGAAGAGCGGGTGGGTGAAGAAGCCTGTATACACAGTATTTATTTTGATAGAATAACAAGTTATCGCCAGGACAGTGATATCAAGAATCTCAATTGAGAATTTCATCTGGGGAAATGCAACTGATATACAGAGCTGTCTACCATTGATAAACGCCCCCGAAGCTAATGTTCCGGAGGCGAACAATTTCAACGCGCGGTTTTTTTTATGACACCAACGATCTGGAAGCCGTTAAAGCGGTTGAGTAGTGGGGAACATGGTCAACTTTAACACATAAATTGGCCACAACAGCTCGATCATAGAAGTCTAGAAACTGCGGCGCTGTTTTGTAGTCTGATGAGGCTCTATATTCTACCGAAACCAGAACAGTGCATCTATATGCGCACTTGTGCATGCAGAAGAATCCCCCAACGAAGTGAACCCGAAAGAGAGCTTCATAGCGAGGACGAAAAAAAGGAGGGCAGACAGGGTGTGTGATGGTCTTGTTGACCTTGGTGTAAGACAGGACTTAGATGCTCTGGCTAGAGAGCTTCCCGAATCATACGTACCTTGTATGTCACACTAGAATAGAATGACTGAATGATGGGTAAAAATGTAACTGTATGTGACGAACTTTCGTAGATGAATATGCAGTGCTATAGGTAATTCGTTTCGTCTTGAGTATTTTTTTCGATTTTTCTAAAATTATTGTGCGTGGTTTTGTGATATGTCGAGCTTGGTGATAGGAGACAGCACTCGAAATATAGTATTAGGATAGCCTCAGAAGCTATAGCAAGATAAGTAGATAAGATATCTGGTATATTTCGTGGATTATTCGACAACAGAAACTCGATAAAGATGAGATGTAAAGGAGGTTTAAATACGATCTGTCACTTTTGCAAATGGAAGAAGAAAAGATACAAGTAAGGCGGACGTTGAAACTGCGATAGGTTGAGCAGCAAAAAACAAAAAATATATATATAATAAGAAACTGGTGGTGAGTAAACAGACGAATTTAGTAGGTACGGCTAGAATAGAACAAAAATGAAAATAGAGGCGAAATTAGAAACAGGACAAAAAAAGTAACGGTGGAGAGAGGAAAGATCGAAATTGTATTGAAAATGTCAGATAAAGTCTGAATATGTTTTGTTATTCTCTTCATATCCCAAACTCAAGAAACGGCGACGTGATCTTATATATTTCTATCGGGAATCTAACGGTTACTCTTGTTCTAATCGATCAAGGCCCAATAAGTAAAGATAATACATAGGAAAAGACAGAATAAGTGCCTACCAAACACAAAGATCTTCTTTGATTCATCCCCCGCCAAAGGGAAGAAAATCGAATTGCCCACTATCACTTAGCAAAAATAGATATCTAGACCTGGGAGGAAACATCCCAGAGAATGAAGCGCACAATACATTGCCGGGCAGTTCACAAAATAGTAGCAAAAGTACGAATTCGAACATGCAATATCTGAATCAAGGAACAGTCTATGGCAGCTAGGGTTAAATCCGACAGCCCCCTCAACCCATCTTCCTATTTTTCTTGCAACTATCGAATGGAATATATAATATATATGTCAAAATAATGAGTGAAATTGTACTTACTGTGTTGTTTTTTTTTTTTAGCGGAACCACCCATACAAATATAGTTAGGAAGGAACCCTGCTAGTCTGCTTTTCTCCAAAACGTACTATTGTTGATTTTGTGAAAGCAGGTTCTTTGCGTGGTTTATCAGCCTTGCCTTCAAAGCTCTTACTACACTATAATGTATGTCTCTGTAGAACGTTCATGTTTATATGCCTCGTCACAGAGCTTATATCGGTTGTTTTCCGGCTTGACATGATGTCATTTCTGTTCTTTGGTGGGTTGAATTGGGCCGCGTACTGCATATGTCTATCAGTCTAGTAACAGCCCCATCGAACTGCCTGGCGTAGGTTTTTTTTTCTCTTTTTTTTCTTTTCATTGGAGCCTAACATATCAAGTCACTTGATATACTAGTAAAAGTCGATGGTGATAATAACCCCTTCAAGATACTACCGTCTTCTCGCCAAAGGCTTGGTATATCCTACACATATTCTCTCTCCTCTACCATTAGTTCTGTCGAAGCATTACTAGGGATGGCTTGGGGCTTTTGTCTCGATCTTTGGTAGTAACGCAGTACACCAACCAGCCAAAAATCCAGTAGACATTTTCTTGCGCTCTAAGGCATCATTCTCGGTCACTTATACAGCCCCTTCTGGCCTTTTTTATGTTTACTACGCTTGACTATTTGCATGTTCTCGCTAGGCGGCCCACTGTCTATGGTTCTTCCAGCTGTGTATAGCTGTTAGGCGGCCTAAAAGGGCGGCGGCCAGTGAATGAAGGTACACAATGTTCCTGTCGCTAGCTGGTATGGATTGGCCCATCACATCAAAAGGGTAACAAGAGGAGGGGCTCAAGGGGAGAGATTCCGCTTGGCTTGCAACTTGGGAATAACATTGCTCGAGGGGGTCGAAAGGACTCCAAAAACTTGCTAGGCACAAATATCGTTCAAGCTAGTGAGCTGACAGAAACGCTCATTCCTCAGTTTATCATATCATCGAGTGTTGTTGATGATGATGATGATGATTTTATTTATAGTCTAGAGATTTAACTAAGAGCTCCTTTTCGACTCCGGGCGAGGCCGTGTTTTCTGGCACCAATTTTCTATGTTCCTAGTGTCCAGGATTGCTCAGATTAGTCTGGCATCCATCCCTTTCATAGTAGCAACA
>RHLR01001022.1:0-10715 GCA_009806335.1 Davidsoniella australis
TAGTCCAGTATGACGAGCCTAGGGCAACTTACCAAGGTGAAGAACCGTGCCACTGTTAGCATTACCATCCCAGTTCATGCAGTAGCATTGAAGCTGTTGATCGGGAGTCATCCAGCAATGGATGCACTTGGCCAGACCAGCGCCACTAGATAGCACATGTCAGCGTCACGGAAAGAATTCAACAAAATAGCATGGAAGAAACTTACGCAGCGCGCCAGCCGAGCGCACCGTTTTTGTTATAGGTGCAGAAGTTTAGGTTCAAATTACTGTTCCACGACTTGCCGGCCTTGTCAACGCAAGTGCCCTCGATAACAGCACCGTTGATGTTAGGGAACTTCAAGTTAGTGCAGCCGGGCTTGGAGCGCTTTGCGAGGCCACTAGTGGCGTTATGTCCCAAAAGGTCCTCCTGGTCAAGCTCAGTCTCGGCAGCAGGAACATAAGCTTCAATGACATCGTCAGTCTCGTCGGTCTCATCGGTAGCAACCGAGACGCCTTCGCTGTCGATGGCTTGCTCGCGGCGCTCATTGGCAGCATCACGGCGTGCTTCGGAGCCGCGCTTCCAGATACTTCCGTAGGGAACGCCGTTGCCGCTCTTGGGGTGGAACGTGGCCTGAGGAATCAGGGCCGGAGCGGTGCTAGTGAAGGTGTAGCTAGCAGCAACAGTGAGCTCAGCCACGGCGAGAAAACTGGCAATAAGAGTAGTAGTGAACTTCATCGTTTCTAAGCAATGATAGTGAAAGTGACAGTTATGATGCTTGAAATTCAGTGATATTCAACAAAATAAATGAGTAATGGTTGGAACGATATTCGAAAAGAGTGTCAGTTTCTTCAGAATATGAAGAATATGCAAAACAGCGTAAAGCAGCGACAAAGCAAGTGATGCTATCAAGTATGATCACAGCAGAGAAAGAGTGAGTGTCGATGCGAGAGAGACATAGCTTCAAGATAACCAACTCTAAGCGGATCAGCTCTGCTCTTTATAGACATTTTGTTTCTATTGCCTCTTTCATTTCTTGACATACTGACTATAGTAGAGGCATTCCTAGAGAAACACTTCAACGTTCGGTAATCAGCCAGTTGGTCGTCGTGATACAAGACTCAATTCGACGCTGCTCGGTCGACTAGTTTGGATCACCAGACGACATGTCGTTGACCTCTTTGAAATCTTTACAAGCTCTTCCCAAAATGGAACTGAATAGAGGATGCTACTAATACAACTGATCTGCAGTTTCTATTCAATCCCCTTTTGAGCCTAGTCTGGACTTTTCCAACGTCTTGGTCTAGCGGCTTTAGCGAATGTCTTGTATTCAACTTCAAAGCATTTAGCTAAATGAAGCGTAAATTGACATTCTATATACATCGAAAGACACCTTCTTTGTTACCATTGCTCTAAAAATAGATCATGAGAAGCTCTTCCTCGCTTTCAAAGAATCTTAAGACAGAGTTATCAGACTAGTCGAGTTTTTGAAAATTTATCCTTGGCTTCGTGCTACAAAACAAAGAACTTCAACCTGTTGCTTGGCTTTCCGTCCATTATATACCAACAAACACTATAATCACGGCTAATTCCACAGTTGATTCCAGAATCTTTGTTTCTTAGAGGCTTTTTCCTCCATCGGCTTTCCCCATCTCGTCTTCAATAATCGTCAATAGACGGCGATCATTTCCGTGAAACATCTATACAGATTTGATGTCACCGATTGGACGTGTATACTCTATCACATATCACACGATGCTTATAAAAAAACAGCATTTATCATCTTATGATAGCAACGTTTCCTTAGAAACGATAACACCTTGGAGTTTAGTTGTATGCTAGTTCTTCCTCAGAATACATAGCAGCACCTATTTCAGATGAGCACAGAAACGGCTAGCATTGACATAGTCAGATGATTGTATAATTCCAATACACTAGTTACTCGATCCTATGCGAACTTGCTGTGTCCGCGTAGAGGGACCATCGTTATTAGTCGGTGGGTTCAAAAAGAATTGTCGCGATCTCACATGACCTAGACAAGACAAATGGCCTTCGTAGTTGTGCAGTTCTTCATCTATTACATAAAAGATAGTTAGTAAGGCTACTAAAGAGTCAATGTAAGCTATTAAGAGCTTATATAGAGTCAAACTGAGTCAAACTTGTAGTAGACATTCTGCCTGATTTATCAGCCCGGCATTCACAAGTCATCTTAGGCTCGGTCGAATCCTTATCTGAGAATCGACAATCGATGCAGGTGGCCATGCCTTGTTCGCTATGAGAGTGAAGGTACGTCGACAAGTTAGCGTGATAGATACATATATATACTGTTTATCGGTTTACACATCTCCCCCCTGAGCTTTCCGTTGTCGTCAAAGACAAATTTAGGTTGATTGGCAATAGTGCAACCATCCAGCCATGGGTTTCATCAGGGCACATTGCCCAAAGGCTCTTCCTATCGTCGCCAATATAGTACGAGTCGCAGTACTTGTACGAGTCCCGGAGAGAAGCTTGTGTCGATGTCGAGTCTAGACAAAGAGATGACCGTGTCAAGCTAAATTCACCTAGATAGCGACTTCATTCAGTGCAAATTTGATAGTTCGATACGATAATGACTAGACTTGCTGTTCCATCGGTACACATTACAAAGCTGGGAAAGGAACAACAGCGGAAAGAAGAGCATTTTTATCATTGATTGTGCTGGTGACTTCTGATATAGCAGATTTGAAGGTCAAGAAATTTGGAGAAAAAAATAAGAAAATAAATATATAGAAGCTATCGTTGGGAATAAACAAACAATGCCTGGCGTAGGACGTTGTATCAGGTAGTTGCCTATATGTTATATTATAACTACCCAATAGTCATTTTGAATGGAGTACTATAAGTTAAAATAGATAAACAAACAAAGCCGCAACAAACCCTTAATAGGTCCACACAGTATACTAATATTAAATGAAGGGACAATATCATAGATCCAAAGGGATTGTCAAATAAAGGGTATTCCCGCATTTTGTTCATTCTATACACTATGGTCTGACAGCCTGTTTTGTTCCCTCGAAACCATAGCATGCAAGACGGCCCTGTTTATTGTAAACCTCGCCTCCATCATCGACATTCAGGCTAGAATGGGCGTTCCAGATACGGCCAACAAATCCCATATCGCACTGGCAATGAATGCGCGGGCTAGTCGTATGACCTTCCGTGAAGTTGCAGCGGTGGCAGCTTCGGAAGGCATTTCCTCTATATCTTACTGTCAGTGCACAAGAACAATCGAAGGGAAGTATATATAAAGAGACGCACGAAGCTACTTACTCTTCTTGCCAGCGCATCCAGCCATAGATGTTGACCATGCAATGGTTGAGGTCAAGGCTCGATAGCCACGGTACGTTATCATCATCTTCGCATATAGCGTAGATAAGTCCATCCTGCTTGTGATCGTGGTAAAATTTAGAGCAGGCGTTGGGATCGTTGATGTTATCGCTATCTAACTTCGACAAAGACATTGTCCAGTTTCCTGGAGCTTGTTTGATGTTAGCCACGGTGAGCTTTCAAGCAAATTCATGTTTAGACTTCCAACTTACCCAAGCTGTAATTTGTAGAAACCCCAAAGACGGCCACAGGCAGTATACTCAAAATGCTAAAGTATTTCATGTTAGACGACGAGACAATAACTGTAGCAATAATGCTTGGAGGGAACTCTGGGGTTCAAGAGAACGCTTTGTTTTGTATCAGTGTATAAACAAGAGAAAGAATCAATACTTCACGAAGAAACTGAATACATACAAATCTTTGTTTATAGGGCCTACAAAGCAAGTTCATTCTTGCCATTATAGTTACATTTCCTACGGAAGGTTGTTACATTTACATACTTATAATGGCAGAGTTATTTCCAGTTGTAGGTCATCACATTTCCAATAAACACTAGTTCTAGCGGCTTATAAGTTCGCTCTGACTATTAGAGGCTTAATTAATATGACAGTATTACTAACGATGTTAATGATGACCATCATAAATGTCAGACAAAAGCACAATGAGGCGAGGATAGTTATTTGATTTTGTAAAATATAATCGCAGGTTAGAATATACTATTACGTAATTTTGCACTTTTCTTTAGATATATAAAATTCAAATATTGTGATTTCGCTGTTCTGTGATCCATGTATAGTTTCCTTCCCGGTATCCAATATATTAGTCTTGAACTCGACTTCAGAGATAAGAATAACATTATGAGTCCCATATCTCCATCACGAAGTCACTGTCATGTTTCATACGATATCAGCACATTCGTCCTTTTCCTTAGTCCAAG
Organism: Davidsoniella australis; assembly: GCA_009806335.1. Lineage (NCBI taxonomy): Eukaryota > Fungi > Ascomycota > Sordariomycetes > Microascales > Ceratocystidaceae > Davidsoniella > Davidsoniella australis. The sequence goes on from RHLR01001022.1 coordinate 4,281, forward strand.
GTGTCCACGGCTCGACTATAAAGATGGAAGAGTATGTTAGCGAACATGGTAACTATCTGTGGATGAAGATAGGAGATATACTAACCAAAGAGAATCTCTTTTTTGACAAAGTTGTATACGCCCATTGTAGCGGTTGCTACATTAGACAGGAGATAGAAAGGCTTTGACATATTTCCAATCATCTTGGATGTAAATTAGGGTAATGTAGAATATGCTACTAAAGAAAGATAGGTAAACAGAGTGGTGTTTTTGTGGTAAAGAAAATAATGCGTTTTTGTGAGGATAGGGTAACTTATTAAGTAGATATATCTTAGCTAACAAGATTAAGAAGCATAGGCTTCTTAGAATTTATATCGATACTTTTCTGTCGATTAGAGAGACATCTTGGTTGAAACCAGTCATTCGGCATCTCAAGACAACAACAGCACTCAAAATATTGTTTGAGGCAGACTTATATGGTCGGGGCCAACCCTCCCTGAAAGTTGCCTACCCGTTTCCGGGTTTTGCGAAAGAGGCAATCTACAACATAACGCTTTTATATATACTTCGTATAACTATGTAAACCTTCATTTTCCCATTAACAGAGTTCATCGTATTCAATTTTGACAGCTATTGTTTTGATGCTTGTCTTCTGTCTTCTGTTTCACAATGACGATGGATTATGAACGCATCTTATATTCAATAACTCCAGGGATGAGATTATGACACAATAATTGATCGCAAAGATATATTGATTAACAGTCTCAAAACAGCGAGACGAATTTTATAGTTGAATTTATCGATGAAAGCAACTATACAAGCTCTCCAAGCTCCAAACTATACGATTCATAAAGAATTTGAAGCTGTTTGTCTGTATGTATAAATGTTCATATGTCTAGGGTTAGAGAGGGTTAGTATCAATTTTCCAACCAGCTCACACACTAGAGTAAATCTCAAATTAAATTTTAGAGATGTCGCCCAAACTAGCAAAGTCAAGTAGTTTTAACTAATTCAAATAGAAAGAAATATAATCATTATAAGATATGGCTAATATGAAGTTTATGGCTATAGACTCAGAAAACAAGATGTAATGAAAAAGAAGATGCAAGAAGTAACTCGTAATAGATACAAACATGTCACAAATGACTGACTACCTTTTTATTGGCTCACGACAATCCAACCGGCTCGAAATACTCTCGGAATCGATCAGTGTTGTCCCAGCCTACACAGTATACACAATCCCAGCAAGCTAATAAGAGCATAGGGAACTTCACCGTCCAAAATGTCAAGTACCCATCAGGCAAGGCGCCGACTGTCCGTTTAAGGGCATCTGACATGTCTTCGTAGTGGTTCTTCTTATTACGTAGAGCGCGAAGAAGATCCAACATTCGGGAACCTGTGTACTTTCTTTGCTTCCCCAGAGACTCAACAAACTGTGGCGGGAGAGCACGGAGAAAGTCGCCCTTGGTAATATCTGGCGCATGGCGTTCTAGTTCTTGAAGAGCTTCCGATGGGGGGTCTCTTGGCTCTTTTTCGAAATGATCGCTGACATCAACTAAGAATGCCAACCGTTTTTTAGCAGGCCAGAAGAACGGATGCGAAAGAACCTCTTGAGCGGAAGGACGCTGTTTGGGATCAGCATCCAACATGTTCTTGATCAGATCCTCAGCTTCATAGCGATACTCGCCAAGAACCTCGAGATGATCAAGATTGTACTGGCCCTTGCGGATATTGACCTCTCTCATGTACCGATCTCCGCAGTCAAAGGGGTGTGCGCCGTTAGTGAGTACATAGTAGAATACTAGACCCAGACTAAAGATATCGATAGAGCGGGTAGCACGACGAGGTGTTGTACCATCGCCAACAAGAACAGTACCGGATCCGCTGTGGATGCTACTTTCCATGATGTCACGAACATCGTCATCAAGTAGAAGCTCTGGTGCTCTCCAGCCTGAAGTTCCTGCAGCTCTACCAGTTGTAGCTCCAAATGATGATTGGCCACCCTCGAGTTTCTTGCACAGACCAAAGTCAGAAACTAGAAGACGAGGTCTGTTGTCAGACCCCATATTGATGAGGATGTTTTGAGGCTTCAGATCACGGTGTACAATACGGAGCGAATGCAGATGGGCGATGCCGCTTGTCACTTGGTAGAGGACGCTTGGAATATCTTGACGGCCAGCATCTGCAAGCTTTCGGAACATATGAGGCTTCTCAACCACGTCAGCCAAAGAAGCAGCACATCTCTCTAGTGCAATGTAAAGGAATCCATCGCGGACTTGCTGGGAATGGTAGCGGATAACTAAAAATGCATGTTAGGTCTGCCTCACTAGCACTTGCATGGGAAATCTTTGAAGACTTACCATTGGGATGATCATCGCTTTCGCGCAAGAGACGAGTTTCTTGAGAGGCAATATCGTAGAATTGAATAAGCATACGCTTGACAGCAACATCTCGTCCATCGAACCGTCCAGCGAATACAAGAGTTCCATTGCTACCAGTTCCGAGTTGGACGTTCATATCAACTTCCAGTTGACCCATTCGTAAGCGTGGACTGTTCAAGTTCTCCGGATCCTCCATGATAGAATGAACATCAGGCTCGACTTGCGTATCGCGTTGCTGGGTCATCTTCAAAGCACCCATAACGGCATTTTCAACTGACTGGACTGGATCGACCTCTTCGCGAGTTTGTGAGGCCTCTCTCTTCTTCTTTTTATGCTTAACACCCCCACGACGGCCACGGTGCGCTTTCTTTTTCGGGAGAGGAGTATCCGCGACATTGGCGGGAGGAGAAAGTTGTTCGGAAAGATTGGGTGACTCAGCACCGATATCCAACCTTGGAGACTCTACTGAAGGCGACTTAATCTCGACCTCATCAGCTGTGGCAGGTTGGATCTGCTCCGGCTTTTCCGGTACAGAATCATCTGCTGGTACAGGGGCCGGCTCAGGTACAGCAACATCGGCTTTCTCGATATATTCAGCGATAGTCGAAGAATCTGGGGTAGTCGACAGGCGATTAGCCTTAGTAACTGTTTGGGGCTGAGCAACTGTTTCAAGTGGATTTGGACGTTCCTCTGTAGGCGTCAGAAACCGACGCATACGCTTACGGTGAGAACCAGCATCTTGCAAGATGCCATGTTTGACACGCTCGCGGATCCAGCGACGAACATTTTCCTGGTAATAGAACAACGCAACAATGAGCAAGCAGAAGAGTGCGGGGTTCGACACAAGGTCTATGAAGCTAAGAGCGACCAGGCGAGCAGCACTCTGAGGCAGAGTCTTGAGGCGGTCCATGAAAGACGGTGGATCTTGCATGACTATATCAACGGCAGGTGGCTTATAATCAATGTAATCATAGTTATTCTCAACCTTGGATTGCGGTGTCTCTCCAGAATCGATCAGAGGGGCGTGATGCTTAGACTTGGAAGCATTATTGACAAGACCCAGAGTATGAGTACCCACGAGTGCTTTGCAGAGAGCTTCGAACTCCAAGTACTTGGGCATTTCTATCAAGCCGTCCATAGCCATCAAAGCAACTGGGGCGTTGATTATCATGGGGTATGTCTTGCCAGACATGGCGAACCAACTGCCCTCACGGGTTTTATTGAGGAAGATACTCGTAGAACGCGCAGTTTCTTCGCGGTGATTTTTAGCGGGTGGTGCAGGCTGAGGTAAGATGACCAACTCAGGATTTGTCTTGGGAAGAGCATCGCGAGGACGGCAAAGATCAAATACTTTGGCAACCGGAGAAGGCAGCTTGCGAGCAAAGAGGGTTGAGCCGAGCTCACGGTTAGTGTCATGGAATCCTTCTTTATCAAAGCCATAGTCAAGTCCGAAGACTTTGCCGTCATGCCGAGAGGTGATATACTGGTCATCAAATGAAGAGTGAGCAGCGTTGTATTGCTGAAGTAAGTCCTGGTTGAAATTGTTGGGCCCCCATTCACGGTATTTGAGTAGAGCAACCGGCTTGCCGTCTTCACGTTGAATAGCAATAGTATACTCAGTTCTTCCAAGGCGGATAGTTCCAGTAGATCCACACTCCTCGCGGTCAAATGGAGCAGTTGGTCGGAGACAACTGTCGGCTTCATTCATATGAGTGCCACTTTCGCCAAACCACTTGAGCACACGACCAGTAGCAGCATCAAGAGTAATGAGAGTAGTAGTCTTACTGCCAACGTAGATGACTGACTGGTCAATATCGGCATATGGAGCCAGGTCCTCGACTAGTTTCTTCATGGTAAGACCAGTCTGCATAATAGAAGCACCAGAAAGCGAATCCTCGCCGGGTACCCAAAGATAGAGACTGCCATCTTGGTTAGGCTCAACGGCCCAGATATAGTGGTCGACAGGGTTGAAGTCGTCGTCGGAAGGTAAGCTATTGGTTCGGTAGTGAATAGTTTCGATCATGGGCATTTCTACTTCGAGACGCCAACGCTCGTGGCCTGTTTTGCGATCGACGGCGTAGATATCTCCGTCGACGGTCGCCAGTAGAACAAAGTCTTCCACTTCCCAATCGCCCAAGCTCCGCGCGATATGCTGCGAGGCGACGCCAGACCCGGAAGCGGGAGTGGATCGGAGATGGGATGTTGGTGCTCTAACGGCCGTAGCCGGAGCCAAAGTAGCGAGGGCGCTCGCATCGTCAGATAGGATATATTCGGTGTATTGGTTTCGGTAATCGTTGGTGTGGTGTTTGTTGGATGAGAGGTCTCGGCGGCGGCGGACGGTAGTTCCGGAGACGTAGACCGGAGGGATATTTGATACTATATTCTCGCCATGGTAGGACGAGTGGTGATAGCCGGCAGCAGCGGCTGAAGCATGGTCGGGGTTTACAGAGGCACCTGAGTTGGCATTATCGTTGGTATGGGCATCAGCAGCGCGGAAGTGGCGGTTAGGATGTTGGGTTTGTTGCGAAGGAGAGGCATCGACAATTGCGGTGTGTGCAACAGGCAGCACAGCAAAGGCGATGAGATAGCGGCCCAGACGGAGCTGCATGATTGGCGGAGATATTGCAGCTTCCAAGTCGTCTACTCATCAAGATGGCAGCGGCAAAAATGGTCGTAGAGGACTGGCAGACGGGAGCGACTCATGGGGCCATCGACGCACGAGTTGTTCGTCTATTATATGATCGGCCAGAGGGTTCGAGAGGGCAGCACCGACGTCTGTCTGTCGTTGTTGTGTGGTGGTGCAGGGCCTCCAGAGCTTGTTCTTGCTGGCTTGGCCTGCTTTTTCCCGGTGAGTTTGGTATGCTTGCTCTTCTTGTATTTGATGTTTTTGTGGGTTGGATGCTGGACTCGACAGTCAGAGGGTTCTAGTGCCAATAGTGGTATTGCTGGTGTAGTAGTATAGTAGTAGTAGTAGTAGTAGTAGTAGTAGTAGTAGTAGTTAACGGCCGCTAAGTTAGGCGGAGCAGACAAGCGGTTGGCTGCGTCGGCTACAAAAGGCAAATCAATACGAAAGACGGTGATACAGAGAATATCTCTCAAGGATAAATAGCACAGGGCGTTGGTGTTGGATCTCAAGACAGTAAAGGGCAATGATTGTGGGTAGATATGTCAAAGAAAGAAAAGGCCAAAGGAGAGGAAGAATCGAATGATGGTGGGTGGGTGTGATGAAACAAAATAACAAAAGCCCACGAAAAAAAATTAAAAATAATTAAAAATAAAGATAATAGAACATCAAGGAAATTGCTGCACACAAAATGGCTGGCCTGACTATGTCGGGCAAGAAGTTGTCACTAATTCTTTCACAGTGCCAACCAAACCGCCTTAGTCACTTTGTTTTGTCTTTGGTGAGATATTTAGAGAGAGAAATAATAGAGAGAAAAAAGGCAGTCCTAAGCCGTCGTTAGAGGGGGACGGATTGTCACGCACGGAGGAATCCCAGATGAATTTTCATATATGGTGAGAAAACAAGAGAATCAGCAACAATAGTGATGCTCGGGCGATTCTACCCAAAAACAACCTCCAAATTTTAGGTGGGCAGTGTTCACAAGCATGAAACAAAAAGCCGCACCAGCATGTAAGCGAAGAATGAAAAGCTCAGCCCAACCATATAAACCATATACATAAGCCGAGTTTCTACTACTTTCTTCTGCCACTGCCCATAGCTCTAACGACTAAACATCTTTCCAGTTATGCAAGGCCTACCCGGAGATCTCGATGGAAGTGGAGAGAACAGCGCGCCGTGATCCTTGTCCAAGTACCGATGGGGCAGCTAAGTTTCTACTACAGATCGAAGTACCCAGTGCTAACACACTGTCTCGATCTATAATCGTGATATCCAGTCTGGCTAGATCCCAACGCACGTACGCACGCACATACAACTATGTATAGAGTAGGACTGTCTAACCGGAGAAAGCCAAATCACCAAAGAAAAGGCATGTTAAAATAGGAAGGCTGCTGGGAAGAGTAGGCCATCTGTTGATAGTCTGGAGAGAATATTTAGAATTGTCGGTATGAT
>RHLR01001023.1:0-10710 GCA_009806335.1 Davidsoniella australis
AAACGAACCACAAAAACAAAACAAAAAATATCAAAGTAACTCAAGCTCAGCTCTTGAACTTGGGCTTGAGCTGGGCTTTCTAAAAACATTATGTGTGGATGCTAGGGGTACAGGTTCATTTTCCATCTTAGCCAAGCTCAAGTCTCACAGCCCATTACACATAAACCGTTGATGTTTGTTGTAATGGTGGCCACAGAGCAAACCCCCTTCTCATCATCTTGTTCTGGTCTCCTCTTTCTTTCTTTTTTAAAAAATCTATACTTGTAGAATTATAAATCCAAGCTTAGATTTTCCGCCCCGTGCTTTTTGTTCAGTTGCATCTTGTTGACTCTATTTTCTTTCTAACGTGACATTGCTTGTTTTGGGTTGTTATTGTTGACTTTTAAAACTCGTTGCTATTTTGATGACATGTATCTCTGCCTCAAATAATGTGTTTTTGGTACTTCATAAGTCTTCTATTTTGTGAATATATCTCACAGTTGAAATCTGTATATACTAACCCAAACATCACATTCACTATTGCCTTCTATATAGCTTCTCGGGAACTTTATTGGGTTGCAATGAAACCAACGTTTGCTCCTTTTTCCATTCCTCCTCTCCGGAATGGTTCATTATGTCCGTCTTGCATGTCTTCTTGGGTAGGGACGCTGTTTATGTCTGTCCTTGCCACCATTCCCTTGGGTTTCCATCACTTATCTCCCTTCTACTTACTAGCAGGCAAACCAAACTAGTGGTCAGACTAGTTGTAAGTTCGTGCTACTAGAAAAGGAAAAAGCAAAAGGGTAAAAGAGATCGCACAAATATAAATATATATATAACGATGGAATGTCGTTAGTTGTACTTAATATGAAAAAATAGTGCAAGTTATTAGACCAGACCACATGAAACCTTGACTTGTGATCCTTCCCACACATTTTGTTTTGTGTTAGTGTTGTCTGTGTATTTTTTGTTGCTATTTACTTTTATTGTTATTATTATTTCTATAATTGGCAGAAAGTAAATAAATCGCCCACACCATATAATACACACATAATAAAAAAGCCGCTTTGGTGATTTGTTTGGGAGTCTATTAAGAAAAGAGTTCATGCAAGCTCTTCGGCTGATTGCTATTTTCGACCGTGTTTTAATCTCTTTAGCACATATTCCCTCGGACTTTAGTGTTGGCTATATCACGCATCTACTAATTTTATCAAGCTCTCTAAGATTCTATATCACATCGTTTAGTTTGAGTTTTTTTACAATTAGTTGTCCCAAGTTTGCCCTGAAAGTTCCTGGGCTGTGTTCCTGAAATTGAGCCTCGAGGGATCGACTCTTGGTTTCTATGTCTGGCAGCTTCTTTTTCGTTCTCAACTCATCTTTGACTGTGATAGCCATGATGTGTTTATTTGTTATGTGATCTGCTCCTCTTCCATGTCTATCCTCAAACACGATAGCGAGATACAGGGCTTGTGATGAATCGCAGCAACAAAAGAAACTTGTGACAAGCCCCAAGTCACCTCCCCCCTTTGTTGATGTTGGCTTGGAAATATTTGTTTCTTGAGTATTTTTATTATGTTTTCTTATACCTTGATTCGGATTGTCGACTTGGGCTATTTCTGATACTCGCTTGTTTGTAGGCTCAAGGGTTCTTTGTATTTCTTTTTTCAGCTTGATAATAGCCTGGTTTTTTGGGGATTTTTTTACACGATGCCACAAGACAAGGCACGTTACCCCTTCATCCAGTCATAATTCCTTGGTCTTTTCTATCTACTTTTTTCTTGTTCCAGTTTGAGTTCGCTTATCACCGAATGGCAGTTCATGAAGTAAAACCTAAACTACAAATCGAGGAAAATATACAAGTGTAAGCAAGCCCTGCTGCTTTCAACTATTACTACATGTATGCATATACAAGTAACTGCATGTACATTTATTTACAACAACTATTCAACAATGACATACTGATCTCCAAGTATTCTTGTTAAAAAGCTACGAGATTCACAAACATCATTCATCTTCATTATAAAGCATGCTGGTCGGCCTAGTCTATTTGGAAACACAAAACTAGCCCTTTGAGCAAGGCAAACTAACTGTGCGTTGATTAGATTAGACTAAGCATTGTTTGTGTCCATTGACTACTATAGTTGTAGTTGCATATATTGCGGTTATTTTCTTCTTTCCTGCTTCGTCAACCATTCTTTGCCCTCGTCTCAATGTGTCATGGGCTTTAAACTCACATTAAGTTGACACTCTGACGAAGTGCTACTACGGCCCATATAACTCTTCTATGCTATGGAATGATATAAACCAGGTGGCCTAGCCCCGGCACATACTACCTCAACTTAATTATATATCTTCTTCTTTTTTTTTTCCCAACTATACGAAATGCGTGCTCTGCTTAGCTGTGCCATCGCATGTTTAATGGTGCGTTATAGCACACGGGCCGCTATAACTTCGCTCTGAACAAGAGCACATACAGCGGGGTGAAACGTCATGGCAGGGGCTTGTTACAAAGGGGCCACTCGAGCTCTGTTGTTATCTAAATTGCTTGTACCATGGAGTATATGATAAGATATTGACTATCATGTTTCTAATGATTGAATCATCATCAGCAAAGTGCATGCAGACATTTGTTCTAAAGTGTCTGTTCACAATGGACGGGGGGGGGGGGATAGATTATCATCTAGCTTCTCTCCAATATATGGCGAACAATGCGGCTTCAAAGCACTGGTTAAACACGTCAAAGTACATGTAAGATAGATTAGTTGTATATACACTCAAGCACACAAGTTTCATCAGTTTCTCCCTCAGGTTGTAGGTCGGTGCTTGGTCAAGTCGATAATGCGTTTGCAACGCCTTGTAAGTGCGTGCATGATGTTTGGTGAATCGATCGACCGATTCAAGTCTGACGATACAAAGAAAACGACTAACTAATCGAGGGATAGGGACGTATGTATATAGAATAGTAAGAGACGAGAGAGACGAGAGAGACTTGTTTTGATTGTTCAAGATTATATTCTTGCGTGCCGTTTTTAAGACACTGTCCAGACAGTCTTGTTTGTTATAGCTAACAAGCAAGACTTCTGAGATATTAACTAATATGCTAAGCTAGATACTGAAGGGCGTTATGTAAAAACACCAATAGTTGCAGTGAAAACTGAACTGAATTCGAACCCCGTGAAAGAAAAACAATGGTGTCGATAGATAAAAATCTATGACAAGTAAACGAAAAAGGAAGGAAAAAAAAAGGTAGAGTCGACGACAATCGATCCACTTCCTAAAAAAAGAACCACCAAATAGAAACCAAATAAAAAAAGCCAAGATATCCATCCCTAAGCCCTAGGGAACCCAGTAAACCCGATAAATTCCATCCTTTTTTCTCTTCGTAGAAGATCCAGAAAACCCAAAGATTAAGCAAAGAAACCAAAAAATAAATAAAAAAAATAAAAACACATTAAATGATGCTGTTCCATCCCTGATGATGGATTATGATGCAGTAAAATGCTCAATAATAAAAAGTTGTAAGTAGAAAATACAGCGCCTGTCCAGGGCGAGAAGTGAAACGAACCATAGTAGAAAGCGTGCTATGGGAAAAAGATATATGATAAGAAAGATGAGGGTATCGTTGAACAAGAGGCTTGCGAAATGAAAGAAAAGAAACTGCAAGAGAGACAGCGACAGTGATAGTGATAGTAGAGTAAATAAAAAATAATCACCGGCAGGCAGCAGGACGGCTGCGCTTGAGGCCAATATCGCCGCCTCCCAAGAGATTCTTCCAGCGCCGGCCAACAGTAGATCTGTTCCGGCCAAGGCTACGCGCGCACTCTTGCCACTCCTTGCGGGACAGGCGGATCTTGTTGAGGACGATCTCGATAAGAATGCGGTCGTCCTCATCGCTCCATTCCTCGGACTCAGAGTCAGACTCGGAGTCAGAGATGATGGCGGCGTGGCCAAGGAGCGAAGAAGTAGAAGAAGAAGAAGAGACAGTAGGGGCGGGCTGCTCGCGGCACCACACATCGTGGAAGTCGGAGCGCGCCAGGCCGAGAGGCATCACCTCGGGGCAGATGCGCGCGCGCTTTGGTGTCCGAGGCTCAGCAACAATGGACTGCAGAGAGTAGGAAGCAGTAGAGATGGAGTCGTAGTCAGAGTCTGCGCGGTGGCGCTTGGTTGAGATGCGCGGCTCCAGAGCCAGAGGCGACTCGGAGAGCTCACGCTTGCGCTTGGGAGTAGTGAGAGCTGAAGAGAAAGAAGAGGCCGGTGCGGTAGGCGGCGGGGTAGGGTTGCGCAAGATCTGGCGCTGCTGCTGTTGTTGTTGTTGTTGAAGTTTGACGGGCAGAGGCGCAGGGGAAAGAGTAGGCGAGGTAGCGCCAGGGTGCGAGCCGAAGAAGCCTTGGGCTGTTCGGGAGCAGGTGTGGGTGTCGCAGCCAGCAGCGCGTGAAGCGAGCGGCAGGTGGCGATGATGTTGGATACGGTGGGCGCAGGTGAGAGCAGCGAAGGAGGACTCATGGGCGGCGAGGCCAGAGCAGAGTGCAGGCGCTGCGAAGCGTCGCAGGCAAAGGCGGAAGGGAGAAGCATGATTGCGGTAGAAGATGTGAGGAGGGATTGAAAGACGATAGTTTGCGACGAGGAATGCGTCGTTGAAGAAAGAGAGAGCTCGATGGCCACAGATGCGAAGATGCGAAGAGAGCAGAAGAGCGCGGTATTGCTGTTTAAAGTGAAGAGAAGAAGCAATTGGTGGAATGGGCGAGGAGAGAGACTATTGAAGCGTTCAAGTGTTGAGATGCTGATAGGGAAATGTCAAGAAAATGGTTGGTGAGAGGGGGATGGCGATAGTTCTAATATATCAGGACCCTGATGATAGCAAGGCAATCGATGAGCCCGACTGGAATGCAGCGGTCGAGTAGAAGAACAAGCGGCTTTGTTCGAAAGCGGACAGAGCTGGTTGGCGTAAGACAATATATGACGAAGGGATGAAGCACAAGAGAAATAAAGGATAATAGCAGGACATAAAAGACGACAGAGCCGGAAACGGGTGAGGTTGTTGTTGAAGGGAGGACGGCGATGTTAAAAAGGGAAGAATGGGTTTTGGTGTGGAAAACAAAACAAGAGAGCGCAAGGGAGAGGGGGGTGTTATAGAATTGGAAAAGAAAAAAAAAGCAGTGCTCTTTTTCCTTGCTACAGAAGGTGTTGATAAAAGCATGGAAAATAGCGGCAGGGCATGGGCTGCTATAAATTTGTAAATTATTAGTATAAAATTAGTGGCAATTGATTGATCTGGAAGTGAGTCGCAGTCAGGCTGCAGGGGTTGTCGATAAATTGCGAGAAATAATGTGCTTATTTCCCGTTACGGACCTGCGTTTTGCTGGGGGGAAAGAAGTATTTGATTAAACGAAAAGGTATCGGAAAATTAGAAAGGCTGGGGCACTTTCTTTACAGAGCTTTCGAGGCTGCTGCGGTACATTTTCGGTACCAGAATTCAGCGTGTAGAGACTAGCCCGCTCGGATGCTCCCTTGTATCTTTTGGCTTCTGTTTGCAGCAAAGGTACTTGCAGCTGCAGATCTGAAAGTATCCCTTTCAATCTGTCATGTAGCTTTTTGGTCCTTCAATTCGTCCAGCAGAGAGATTCAGGCCTAGGTTCTGAACCGCCGGCCCAAAATGGCATTGGTGCTGCGTTTCTGGTCGCCCAACCAGTTCTGGAGCTGCTACGACAAGGCCTGCTGGAATGCCACCACTAACCCACACTAATGCCTGAACCCTTCTGAATATTATCAAAATTTTACATAGCGCTAGAAGCTTCGACACTAAATCTCACAGTTGGTATGGAACATGCAGTTTCTTTAGGCCGCCACAATATGCCAGAAGCTTAGTATCCCGTCGGTAGTCATTGTGCTAATTCCTCTGCTAACCTGCCCCCCGAATTCTTGAGATGAGTTCGGCGTCTCCAGATTGCCATTTAGTTAGTTGCAATAGCTACATACCATTTTCAATCTCACCTCAAACAGGCGAAAGGCGACGATGATGATGAAGAGGGGGAACGACGATATCCATTCCCGTCTGCCAGCCTCCGGACTTTTTGTGCAAGAAAGCTGCTGTGCGCAATGCTGCTGCTGTGCTGTGTTGTGCAGCAGGTTGCATTCTCTTTAGCATGCTGATACTACTTTTGTACAAATATATGTACGGTTGCAGTATTATTTGTGCAAAACGCAGCTGTACGCGTCTGTGCGTCCTAGACTATGGCGCTGTAATTCACGTCATTGTAGAAATGGACTTACAATATGGGTGCTATGTCCTGCCCCCCCTCTATTGCAGTGTCGTCTTGCCCACTACGATCAGGCCTTAGGCGGGCAGAGGCCCCTCAACAACTGTTAAACTGCCCACCAGATTGTCACCCCATCTACTAACGCCTGCCCTGGTCTATAGCAGTACTAATACCTGTACCAGTATGTGCACGCCGGCGACGCGTCCGTCCGCTCAGCTATCTGGCTAATTCCTAAATTACATGATACAATCGGGTAGCCAGCAAGTTTGTAATTTCTTCCTTTTTTCTTGCCAGTGTAGTTAGTCTTCACCTGTTGATGCCTGACATGGCTGGTCGTACTTCTAACTAGGACAACTATGGGACGGACGGACGGGCTATGCTTGACAAGCTCGCCAACTCACAGCATCAGCAGCACGCAAGGCTTCATTGGGCTCTGTTACTGTAGCGCCGGCTGCCAACACACATGTATAGTCCTTAGCGGTGCCGTTAACATGCACTAGTACACTGCCTGATACTAGCACGCGCATATGTATATACATGATACATGTACAGTACAGTACTGCTAATACGCGCTGCCTGATGGCTGCAGCTGCAGCTGCAACTAGCAGAAGCCGAATACGTAGTCACCGCAGATGCGAAGCTGCATATTGCAGGGCTGCATGATTATAGGATGTATCTCCACACACTGATGCTACATTTTCTACAGGTTTTCCTCACTCACTACTGCTGCTGCTGCTACTGCTGCTGCACCTGGCGGGGGCAAAAACGACCTGCATACAACGTACATATATGAGCCTCAGACTTACTTGAGATCACAGACCGATAGCATTTCTCATTGGCTGAATCCCGCTACGCGTTGCTGCCCAATTTGACACGAAAAGAGTAATCAAAATTCTCTGCATGTTTCTTCGCTACAGTAGAAGATTTGCTCATATATCAGAATACCATCTTTCTAATATTGGTTGATGGCAATATCAACAGACCGGGACAAATAGAAGAAATAGTTGTAAATAAACAAAGACAAACGTCAACATCTTTCACTGTTCATCACAATAATTTCCTGCCCGGTTTCCGGCTCGTATTGTCACTTCTCATCAACTTAACAATAAAACTATCACTAAGCTAGTAAGGCTCTGGGACATGCTTCGCACAGATGCCCATACTGTCTATGTTGACGTTGCATTTTGTCCTCTTGCCCATTTTGTCTCCCTCGCAACCAACAATTAGTCCCAAACGGGTTAAAGAGAACTCTCTTTCTATAGCCTGTCTAATTTCCCATCCCAGATAAGCCATTCTGCCCGCCAACATTCTTAACTGACTTCCAGATCGCCAGCGTCTAATATCTGCATGTTACTCTAAGCTTAGTTTTAAGTACTTTTGACTTGCGGAACAAAAGCTGTCATGGGGCCTTGATTATGCTGCTCTCATAGCTTCTGCCAGCTCGCCCACAGACACTGGAGCGTTTGCTTCTAGGAGCCATCGTCTTCGGCTAGCCAACCATTTGTTGGTCTGTCATTCATCTACAGATACAGATACATGTCCTCGCCAATCCTCGTTCGCTAGACGGGGCTTGTACATTTTCTCCAGCTAGCTATCCCATTTGATTGCTTGATCTGCCTATAGCTTGCCGCAGAAGATGTACTCTAAACAGCCTTCTCTTCGGGTTTCTCTCGCTACACAACATATATTCTACCTACAGGGAACACAGCCCTGACCTGGTCGGCTCTGCTTGTCTCTTGCCCTCGTCATCCATATCTTCACAGTCTGTGTCTATCTTTTTGCTATTGTGCCCCTCCGACGATCATCTTAATCCCTTGCCCAGTTGGACAAGCACCCACCTAATGCAATAATCGTTGGTTGGACCTGGATAGACTGAGGGGCCCCTCAGTAGTAGGCTGGTAGAATTACTAACTCCGGCTCTGCCCCCCGTACATTTTCTTAACTGCACTATCGTAGACCCTCAAGTCCTTCAGGCTCTTTCTTGCCGAGCTTTCTCGTCAAAAAAGAGAGTGTCCCCCCTGGAACCAGAATCTACAATAAATCACGACTATCGAAACACAAGAAAATATCCCTAGCTCTCCGAGTTGTCGTTTTTTTGTACTTATTTCCCTTTTTCAATATCCATGGACTTGCTTTGCTGTCTCTTCTTGCCGGTACAGAATAGACTTTGGAGGGGGGTATATGCCCTTGACTATCGATCTGCAGTTATTAACAAAACTCGGCATTGTGGATGGACATGGACTTGAGGAATTCTGAGCCATTGGAATGCAGTCGGATAGACCAAAACTAGGGCGCTTTGTCGAAGTCCCTGATTCCAATATCTATATCTCTTTGTCTTCCTCTTACGAGACAAAAGAGAACGAGAAAGACCCCTTAGTCTTGAAAATGGATCAAACAGACAAAGAGGCTGTTTGCGGCCTTTCTTCCACGTTATAACACCATTCCAGAGTTGAAAAAAGCTTTCTTTGAAACACCCGTAGACCATGTTACATGCCAACCGATTCCCGCTATAGAGAAGCGCCGAAGCAGCTACCAGGCAGTCCATGTAAAAATTTGGAAACTCTGAGTTCTGGCAGCTTGAATGGCTAGTAAGACTGGCTTCACTAGAATGCCATTGTCAAGGACAAATCCGGCCGACGCTTGCCAAATTCATTACCTGAATAGACTAACCAACTTGTAATTTTTGTTCCAAGGCTAAATCCAATTCTTCAACTTACATCATACACGCTTTTTCTCTTCAAACTTTGACAATATGCTGTCATGAAACGTAGAGATCCTACAGTGTCACGCACCACTCCTACTACAACTGACAGCCCACAGCCAACCTCCTCGCTATGTCTTGATCTCCGTAACTAAGTAACTTCTTTTATCAGCTGTCAATACTATGACTTAAGTAGTATTTTTTATTAGTCTAGAGTAGTAACGCATATCGAGCGGTCGTCTTTCTCGCCCGAGTCCTATTTTCCCTTTATATCTTCAGAAGACGGGGGGGCTTAGATGATATCCTCGATATATAGACTCTCATATCCCTCTGTACAGGCAGAACAAAGAAAGACTTCCGTGATGCTGTTAGTATATAAGTTTAATGAAGAAAAGCTTAACTAAGTGATCCTTGATATCCCATCCGACTTTCTGAAATATAGCTTGCTTGACCTACGCGCCTTTTAGAGTCCACTCGAAAAGACCCCTCCCTTGGCCAGCTATCTCTGTTAGCTACTATTACCCAGTGTATCCCACGATCTCCTCTATTTTCTCTAGTTAGTAGCAAATATCCACTGGTAATATCTGCTGCGGACAGGATTGATCCGCAGTCTAGTCGCCCATGATCGTAACACCCCTCCCATAGCATCTAAGCCATCTTGTGTATATTCGACTATCTATAGTATCAGCTCGCTTCTCACTCACGATGCGAGTTACCGAGTCTGTACAGGGAAAGTTGATGCCCTTAGGACTCAAGAACATCTCATATACTCTAAGCCTCGAAGATTTACTTTTTTTTTCTTTTTCTTTCTTCACGTATCTTATCTTCCTCTTGTGAGACTTATCTCTTCAAAGAATAAGAAAAAAAGGCGTCTCCCACGAACCTTCAAGGAAAATCCCACCATGCAGAATAAAGAAAGCTTCCCTGCGAAGAATAGCGCCGCGTCGCGTAATTTCCTTGTTCGATTTCCTAAATAGGTGTCATATGCAAGCTCTCAATGCGTGTTTAGTGGTAAGCTTCTCGACCCATTTCTACCCTTTCAACCCCTGTTATTCGTAGACATTTATCCCTAGACAGAAACTTAAAAGATTGCCCACGAGTACGATGTAGAAGTAAAAGACCTTGGTGAAAGAAGAAAAGATACATAAAGATTGGTTGTTTTCGGCAATGGCGCAACTTAATCGCCTGAAGGGGGTTTTGTTAGTCATCCCTACACAAGACTCTTGACCTCACCTGTACTTGCCCTTTTGCGTAGATAGACGGTATTGAGCTTCGGAGGGGTCTTAAGACGCAATAGTGGGATACTTACTAACTTAAATCATATAGAGCTTCCTTGCTACCTCGAACGCTTGTGAGACTAGCTATGACGAAAGCTCGCAAATAATGGAAGAGACCACAGATAGCTCTTGGTTGGACATCCCTCTACCCTTTCTTCAGGTCCCACGCAATACACTATCTCCCTTCTTAGAGAGCTCACGCTCATCCTTCTTTGAAATGAATAGAGACTGCGTACAAAAAAAAAAGACTCGACTTCGTGCTCTAAGTGACCCCCGAGATAGAATTGAAGCTAAGCTCTATCTGAGGTGGCTGGTAGTAGGATGGGAATAATGACCCGGATGGTTCTCTCGACCACTGCTGCAACATCCACTCGTCCAGCAATGGCAAGTTGGGAGCGGTATCATCGTCGGCGATTTCAATACTCATCACCCGTGGTGGTCTGCAAACTGTGAGCAATCGCAGCACGCAGATGAAGTTGTAGGTTGGTTGCAGAGG
>RHLR01001024.1:0-10701 GCA_009806335.1 Davidsoniella australis
ATATCAAGATCATTTTTGTTTCAATTTTTTTTTACATACAGAATACATTATCCATTATATTCATCATCAATCATATATGATGCTGCTCTCTGGCTGAGTCTGGCGTTGATATCTTCAACACAGATGATGATAGGGCCATTGATCTGATTATGCAGGCAGCTGATGCTCTGGCTTTAGCAGCGGAAGATTACTGTCTATGTTCTGGTTTTGTCTTTTGGGAGGTTTTAGTTACATTTTTGCGCATCAAATACATTCTGGAAGCTTTTGGTATACTGTACATATGTATGCTTACATCTTCATAGCTCTATAGCTCCATAAGATTAATAATAATAAAATGTATTGTGCCAGCTGGCGGCTTTTGAAGACCCCCTGCTATGTGTGCTGAAGTACCAACTCTGAACTTCCATTGTCTTCGTCATTAAGAATAGTTGCGAGGTCATTACGGCAGGAATCCTCCGATGTGCAAATCCCACGCCTTTGATGATTATAGATCAGAAATGCCACTCGCATACGATGTATCAGGCTCCCGCTAAAACCGCAGTAGTGCGTTTCTGGAATATATGCCCGTCTTATGAACTCAGCTGTAGAAATTAGTTTCCTCATTGAGAATCATATTTGTGATATTCAGTGGAAGATCTAGTATATCTATAATATATATATACATCTGTACTGCCTCTAAATCTATCTACTTGATATGGGATATCCTTGTTAATTCTCCGTAGACAAGCGTTGCGTTTAGTCAAGGCATGGAAGGTGTTACTGGATGTAGTAACAAGTAACAACGATTGTAACTAAATGGCATCCAAATATGAGATCGACGGTGCTTGGACTTTTCACGTCCTAGTCTTTTTTTCTTTCTCTTTTTTTTTCGGTTACGGAGCTGCATACTCCACGTTAGAGACATAGAAATAGATTAAGAACCGACACTGCATGCACTCTATATGCACATTACATTACATACATTTAACGAAGTGTTAGAGTTGTGGTGAGAACCAGATATATTCTCATAATATTGGTTTGGGAAGTTCAGGGGATAATTTGATCGGTGGCGTGACTACTGATCTGCTTTATCTTGCTACTTTTTGCTTCCTTTATAGCCACGAATGAGTTTGTGCCTTAAAAACATTATTAACGGGTTTAACTCGAGTTACTGTGACTTTTATCTCCATCTACTGTGAGAGAAAACTCGCTTGTCCCAATTACAAAAGAGTCTTTTTATGCCGTCTAGGGTCATAACCCTAACCGACAACTTACCAAATAGTATTTGTTTTAGGTTCTTTTTCTAGTTGTACTTTGCTGATGATAGTTAATAGATTGCAAGTTTGAGACTTTTTTCTTAGTTGATCAGTATATTTATCATCAAAATCACAGAAAATTCAACTTACCAAAGACACGAGAAATATTTCTAAGCCAAAAAAGAAGTCCTATAAACTAAGAGTAACTAACTACTACAAATAGAAAGGGTTTAGATAGGGAAGTATTTATAGGAGGTGTAGAAATATAGGAAAAACTCAGTCATCCTTCCCTTATATGTGCTAAAAATCATGTAAAAGACTCTGTAATTTTACTATTCTTACATACAAATAATCTGTGGCACATATCATTCAAAACATTGATAGGTACATATTTAAGGTAGTGTAAACTTGTTTTCTCTCACGGTAGATGGAGATAAAAGTCACGGTGGCTCAAGTGAGACCCTTATGAAAATGTGACCTTGCATATGGCCCCTATACACTGGATATCTTTATCTGTGCATCACAAGGTATTTGACATCGAGGGGCCCGACAGGGCTTCGCGTCGAGAAGGACTCTGCTTGACCAATGTGTACAGATATGTATGTACAATATAATTATGTGTTGGTAAAGAAGGAAAACGCGATCTTGGTCTGCAAGATTCTAGCTCTCAACCCATGCTATCTTAGTTGGAATAGTTGTATGCCCTTGAAAACGATACCAATATTTACTAGTAAATAGTAATTAGAGGTTCCGGGGGATAATTACTCAGGATCAGGTTAGCTTGCTACAGGAAAAAGTTACTAGTGTAACTCACTACTCAAAGTATACTCCTGACTGTTTGTAATATACATTTGTATATATCCTCAACAGGGAGGAAAGATACGGGAATCTTGGAGCGAGAGTGCTCAAGCTTCTTTCTAGTTTGAACTGGGATGGAGAGGAGAAGACCACGGACAAAAGAAACGAGACGAAGCAAGAAGACAGATAGAGTGCGAAAGGGATTGACTGTTGATGAGCTAGAAGGATTGTGAGCAAAGTGCGCATGCACACTTTGATGCATGCAAGTAGCAATCGTAGCATCAGAAGCAGTGAGGATGCATTGCATATGACCAGTTTCGCTTTTTTTCTTTTCATTTTAGTGATGGGATACTGTCAATTAGTAGAAGAATGTTGAGCGCAAGTACTTTGGCGGATGGATGGGATGGGATAGTCATAGTCACAAGTACATAGCTGCTGCTAATATAGCAACGAAGCCCCTCACTTTTGGTTCTGGTGCCAATTCTGCAGCTAGTTACACTAGCTGCAGAATTCTAATATTTGCATGTGGCTC
This sequence comes from Davidsoniella australis, assembly GCA_009806335.1. NCBI lineage: Eukaryota > Fungi > Ascomycota > Sordariomycetes > Microascales > Ceratocystidaceae > Davidsoniella > Davidsoniella australis. Next base: position 2,566 of record RHLR01001024.1, read on the forward strand.
AGTGCCTCATTGAATGTTGGATGTTGGTTGCAGCGAAGGGCGGGCCGCTGGCTGAGCTGGAGAAGAAAATATACACTATATCCCTTCGCACCGCAGGCTATATTTGAAAGCCCGATACCAAGTGCTACAATAAAATGTGTTATGTGCTAGAACGGTAGCGGTGGAATAGACACCACCGGCTGCAAGAGAAGGGCCAAGCAGGTATCTCAGCATCTTCTGCGCTCGCTCACGACCCAGAAAGTGGCTGCTGTGTTGAATTATCAGGATCGAAACCCTAGACGGGCGACATGGAATCAAGCTGTTGGCAAAATGATGCCTATATGGTGCTACTGGGATACCGGCAGGGTACAAACAAGAGCGAGCCAGGGCCTCGAAACATTATATTCTCAGAGCAACGAGATGATGGTGGGCGGCGACGGTGTCTACACGCGTTGTCGAGTCAAGACAGAATATAGTGAAGAAGATAGAGATAACTATAGGTATGGTAGCTCGTGGACGAGAGAAACTATCGTGAGATGAGGGAAACCTGAATGTGGGAACACAGAATCCCCAACGTATCACGGAAACAGCAACAGCCGCCAAAACGGTGGGAAAAATGTCTGCACTACCACAGAAGCCCATATGCAACTGCCCAGTTTAGTATGGTCTGTTTACAGTTCGTGATCGATCCCTCCTTTCTGGTAGCAACTACTCTGCTCCCCGGTAACTATTTTCTTGCCGCTAGGCGGGCTCTCCACTAGCAAGACCTCCCACATTTGAACTTCAATCTTCCTGTCGCCTGCTTTATTTGGCGACTGCTTTGTTTTTGACTTTCAAATTTCTACTTCCATTTTTTTTTCTCACTCTTCAATTCTGATTTTCCTCTTTTTTGCAGCTGTTTTGTTCTTTGTCCACTTCTGGTTTCGCTTCAAACAAACCGATCCAAGCTTCTTTCTTTTTTTTTTTTTTTTTTTGTTCTGCTAGAAAGGCAAAGTCAGTGTTCATTTTTGCTTTCTGTCGCTATAGCTACTGTCTTCTGTAATTTCTAATTCTTCTCGCCTGTCCTGCGGCTTCATGCAGCGAATTTGTCTCTCACTTATCCTTTTATTTACCCATTCTAATCCTCGCTTGCCCGCAACCCGCCCATCATATTGACTGGAAACCTTTTAAACAACCCCTTTGGACTACCCATCAATCACTTCGACCACGACCATACAATCAAGTCAACCTGTCTTCGCTAGTCGATAAGTCCCGATATCATCATACGAAACATATCCATTACCTCTTGCCGACCAAGTGCATTTCGATACATTATATACTTCCAGAACCATTCCACTGAGATCCGATTCCATTAGCCCTAAAGTGGGGTTTTCCCAGCTATTGCTCATACGTCAGTCGACATTCGCCATTGTTGTGCTATCTTAAAAGCTTGTAGCCCTTCAATTCCACAACCTGTCATCAACTGCCGTGTGGCTATCGTCTGTCGAATCGCTTGTTCCCGCTTTCTGTAGATAGCATAAATATCCTGCAAAGTGTTATCGTTTGCTCGTAGGACCTTCGATGCGTTGTCTCGAAATCTACGGAACTAGAGAACTAAGACACGCAGATTTAAATATCACAGCAGTACACTCACTTTTCAGCAATATTGTATAGAACCTACACTATTAGGATATACTGCGTGCACAATCCATCAATACGATACATGGCCACTTACTTTGACGTATATATCCGGCTCTGAACGGCATACCTCTTAGCTCGCATTGTTTTACGCATTTGGGTAAGTGAAGCTATAGCTACAATGCCATTAACCTTCCCTCTCCATAGGAAGCCTTTGTTTTTATGAATCAGTACTTCCTTCCTATTGTCACTAGTGCTGCTGCTAGCATTACTAGGGCATTTTCTCTATAGAAAAGCCTTGACTACTTGCTTCTACCACAGCTTCTTTGATACTGACCGGTGATTTTTCTTTGTAATATATAGATAGAGCCAAAACTGTATAGAATTTCTACCCTCGCACAAACAACGTTTGGCAAACATTATTGACGGCGCACCAACCACCACCTAAACGTCAAACTAACGACTATTTGAAACAACATTTTGACGACACGAACGCCGCCGGGTCAACATATTGTTTCTATAGCTAGACCGGTGTCCCTGCTCGATATCTGAGGCCTCTGCATCCGTTTCGTGAACCGTCACCCCAGCGGGGAAGACTCCAAAAGCTAGCCTCATGGCTTGCACTGGGACTTCAACACTGCCGGAACAGGATGGCTCTGCGTCTGGCACCATATTGGGAATGGGATCCATATTGGTTGAGAGTCCTATTTGCATGTCGAGTGCCGTCTTCGAGAGCAATGGCGCCCCTATTGCATCAATAATGAGCTCAAATAAGGCCCTGGCTCCTTCTACCTTCACGGACCCTTCGTACAAAAAAGCAAAATCTCAAGGATCGCCTAACTCTATCAGCAACGACGGTAACTCAAAGCGGAATTCGCTGCAGTCCTCCCTGACAACAGCCACTTTGGCTACCACAACATCCGGATTCTCGCAGACATACCAAACAAAGATAAACGGCCACACTAATACTAGTGCTAGTGGTGCAGCAGCTGTTAGGTCAGCTGCTACATCCATCGGCAATCTCTTCACCACACCGTCTTCTCCAAGGTCGTTTGCCACTACGCGCACCAACACCACTGCCGCTACTACTGCGACTCAGAGCTCTGCAGTTTTTTCATCATCTCTGTTCTCAGCATCCACCTCGCACTTGGACGACGATTTAACTAGTCAGATTGCTTCCGCCACCTCTTCTTTCACCCGTCTACCCTTTTTACGATCACAGCAACAGGAGCCACAGTCCGCACAGACTTTTCACGCCCTTGACTTGGATTCATCGCATTCTTCTAGCCTGCACGCTCATCGTCAAAACCATAATTCGTCTAAGTTGCCGACTTTCCGGTTTGCTGACCTGACCAGTGGCAAGCCACATCTTCCGGCCCTCTTGAATCGTGATATACCTACACCGGCACCATCCACAAACGATGCTATAATTTCATTACCATTACCGCCTCCGCCACCTCCTCCACCAGTCACTCGCTCGTCTGTAGTGTCCAAGAGTCATCGCAGAGGAAAATCCGAGAACCTGCCACCCAAAGGCCCGCCTTCACTTCCAAAATCTTTCACAGCTCCGGCAGGGTCCTTGCAAGTTGATCACCCTAAGGCTGCCCCGTTTATCGTGACCGCTATCTCAGCATCGGCATCTGCGCCAAGTCTTGAACAGTCCCCTGCATTGAGCTCAAACTCCATGCCACACAAGCTTCAGTCGGCTTTGAAGAAACCCCGTGATTCACAACAACTGGTCCAGTCACCAGAGCAGATCGACGCCAACCTGCCAGAACAGCAATCTGCCCAGAAGCATTCAGTCCCACATTCACAACAACCAACGCAAAGCTCTCGAGTCAGATCATCAACTTCGGCAATTGAGACCAGCAAGCAGCCTACACCAATACTAGTTGGAGCCAAGCGGCCTGCGTCTTTCCCGACATCACCACGCACAACACAGGTGACATTTGTCGAGCCTCCGGCCTCTACAGCTTCTAATACATCAGTTTTGTCTCAATCTCTAGCGCCAGAGCAAGCACCCGATACTCTTGTTACTGTTGCCAAGGGTGCAAACCGGCGTAGCTTCATATCATCTGGAACCACGAGCACAGGATCAAGGGCGCCTCCTATATCCCTAAGATCGCATCGCATCCAAGCTGCAGTCGAAGCAGCAAGCACTAGTGGAGGTTCTAGTCCTAAGACGGACGTAGCACCGTCGTCTACAAGAACGGATCGGGCATCATCGACAGAGCGTATATCAGCCCACTCAAAAAGTGCATCAGAAGAAAAGAGAATTTCGGTTTCCCGTCCTCCTGTAGCATTCAAGCCTACACCACCAAGTCCTGCATCGACTGTGAGCCCAACTGGCTCAAACTCTGGGGTCAAGGTTCCACCTATTCGTGCCTTCCGCTCATCAGGTACTCGTAAGAGCCTATCACTCGATACTGCAGCAGCCATAGCACTTCCCGAAGACGACACAGGAATCGAAGGTCCTGAATACGAGAAAAACCCGCGTGAAAAAACTCTTTACGCACTCGAAGGCCGTACTGACGACATCCCTCTCATCATGGCGCCCGTCGAGTATTCACGTCACGAGCAGCACTCTGCTATTGATACTGAGGATACAGGCGACATGTTCCTCAAGATAGCACGCGAAGATAACGGTCGCACATCGGCTGCTGCATATGATGATGCAGGATTCTTCTCTGACGACAATAGACCCCCCACCACCGCTACAGTAAGTAAAAAAGAAAAAAAACCAATATTCTTTCGTGCATATTTAATCATGCAATACATCCCACTCTTCCTTCCCCTCATATTTCGATATCAATTTGTTTTACTTCTCAGATGTCCTTTTGTTGCATATCTCGATGCTCCCAAGCCCTTGATTTTTCTTTTTTTCACGGCGTTCTCTATAGAATACAGCCCAGTGGCAGGGATCGTCTGTCAAAAAAAAATAAAAAGGGCTTGCTAGGTCCAGCTCAAGGTAAAGCGAAAGCAGCAGCGCAATAAAGCCTGGGCTAGGTCTTGTACAGGCCTTGAAGATAGCGCTTGGGCTTTTTTCTCAGAGAAGGGCTTCTTCCTTCCACCTCTCTTGGCCCTGTCGAAGGTAACGAACTGATCTGTTCGATTTGACAATGTAACCCAACGCGACCAACCAGGGCTTACGCATCGATTCAGGTCTGCAAGACCACTGTTTTAATGCTGTAGTTTGAGCCTATAGCTGGAGCCTGTAGCTAGCGCTGCGAGGGCTCTGGGAATGTGCCATGGCATCCAATTATAGGGCAATCGTACGGGTGACATAGTGTGCTGTGACTGCGACCAAGGGCCTGGCGCATCATTGACGGTGGCGACACCACAGAGCCTTTTAGAGGGTGAAAGACAAGGCACCAGGGGCCCGACAAATAATCGATGAAAATGAAACACGCTCTGTGATTTGATTATAGCAGCGGTTTCTATTACTTTCAATATTGTCTTCTGCTACTACTACTGCAACTGTAACTGCGACGCCCGCTCGCGTTGTTTCCCCGAAGCATTCATTTTCGATAATTATTATTACCATTCTTCTTTTTTGCGCTATTGTTTCGCGGACCAGCGCTGAGCCTGCCTCCAAAATTTGTTCATTTGTTTGGCGCTTGGTTGCTTGTTCTCGTTCATTATTGATTGCATCCGATTTATCCCTCGCTGCTGTTTCTTTTGCCTCTGTCTCTCATCTTGCACAATTCCATTCTTCGCGCTTTTCATTATCTTCGTTTTCTCTCCCTTGCGCCCCGGCATTAGTCTTGATCTTTGCTTTTCAAATCTCTTTTGCTCTTGCACAATTCCGTCACTCATTCTACGCAAATTATCACCATCAATTCGTTTCTGTCGTCACCATGGCGGAGTCGACACACCACTCAACATTCACCCATCCGTGGCTAACACAATCACCATCTCAGAATCGCGTTTCTCGCGCCTCGCATCGACGCCCTCTGTCGTCTGTCATTCCATCGCACGCTGTCCCACAATCGCCGCCTCGTGTCTCCCGCCGTCTCTCAGATCAGCAAGAAACATCTCGCACCCGCGGATCTCGCTCCAACGATGACACCCAGTCGGCCGTCGGCCCGCCACGAACTCTCACCTACCGCAGCCTTGCCCGCGACCTTTCGTCTGGCGCTAGTGTTGTTGGCGAGGATTCTGGCCGTCGCGCTTCTACGACTAGAGCTCATACTTCGGCTGGCTCTCGTTCCCTTGTGCACCATGACTCGAACCCAACTGATGTTTCTCAGTACACCAGCCGTCGCAAACCCTCTATATCCGAAGGCATTTCAATCGTCACAGGCCGCTCTGGGAACTACAAATCGGGCACATCCTACCATGGCAGAACCTACAACTCGTCACCGCTTGCTCCTCGCAATACTACCGACCAATTGCCTCACCACCCGCTTCCTCAGCCAACGACTCCCCAGAATCAGCAGCACCCATCACCTTCTCAACCGGACCACAACACACAAGAAGGCACTGATTCAACTACATCGACTGGCGCTGCCCCTGCAACTGTCTGGGACGAATTGGACGATCTCAAGTCTCGTATTCACCGCTTAGAGTTGACTGGAAAATTACCCAATTCTTCTAGCTCTGCCATGTCTCGGGTCTCTGACGATAGACCAGCAACTGCTCACACCGCTGCCACTACGAACTCGGGATCTTCACCAAAACGTCCTACTACCAACGGAATCTTGAGCAATACAGGCTCACATAATAATGCTGATAACGCTAGTACCACCTCGTCTCAAAAGGAAACTCCTTCGCTACTGCATGCTGCTCTGGCACAAGCCAAGCCGAGCGTGAGCAACGAGGTCTACCGTGCTCTAGAACTGGTTTCTACTGATGCACTGAGTCTAAGTTTAATGATGGGCACAGCTGGCCAGCCAGGCCCCATCTCAAGTGGTGCTAGCTCTATTGGATTCGGAGGCTCCTCTACAGTAACCGACCGTCAACTTCGCCGCAAGGCCGAAGGCGTAGTTCGTTGCTTGACTGAGTTATGTATCGCCTTATCTAGCGAGTCTGGTCAAAGACCTTCTAGCAACATTATCCTACAATCCATCGAGACCGCCGAAGAGCCACCGATTTCACCCACAACGATCAAGGGATTCAGTTCAATCATGACGCAGCGTAGACAGAATGTGGTCGTAGAACAATCACCTGCTATTGTTCCGACTAGTCCCCGAGCCATCTCTAAGTTTGAAGAAAGAAGAAACAAGCTGCTCAACTCTCCTGCACTTGCTTCGCCTAGATACAATGCCACGTCACCTTCTGGTCCTTCTCCATCCCTTCCTACTCCTGCTCCTGATCCGCAACAGTCCGCCCAAGGTCGTAAATCATCTATGCTTTTGTCTCGTCGCCGGGCTGGCACTGAAGAGCCTGAAGAGGCTTCTGGTCGCAAGACATCGATGCTACTCCGGACACGTAGAGCTGGCACCGAAGAACCCGAAGAATCCGGCCGCCGTACTTCCATGTTGCTGCGCGGACGCCGTGGTACTGCCGGTATCGTATCAGACGACGATGAACCTCGTATGCGTGCACCATCTCGTGCCATTACTGAAGTCACGCGTCCCACCACGCGCGGAGGAGACTATAGTTCCAATATTCCGATACAGTCGATAGAAGGTGGAAGCAATAGTGCAGCTTCTGGCCCTCCACGTCGACGTATGGGCTCTCGCCTTGGCGGTGTCCCTCCCCAATCTGGTGTTCCCATGTCTAGACGCTTCTTAGAGCGTCAGACAATCGAGCGTGATCTTCCTAGCACTGTTGAAAAGGTACAGAGCGAGGAGCGTCTGTCAAGACCTCTGTCTATGGGAGGCCACTCAATGCTTGGCCGCCCTCCTAGCGCTAGTCGCCGGGCAACTCGTGATCGGTAAATCATATATATATCTCTGTTTTGATGCCGATATCGTTTTCTTTGTCATTAAAGCTTTGATAGCTATACATCTTTCACGACCATTTTTCATGACTTGACAAATCTACCCAGCACACGGCCGCTTTTGCGGAAGCTCTTTTGTCGATCAGTACTTACGCACATGACATACTACTATTGAATTATCGTAATGGCATATTTACGTATTGCTTTCACCGCGCTCTATACTCACGACTATTTGCACTTGCTTACTTTTATCTCTATACCTTTCCGCTATACCTTCTTCAACTTCATTTCTTAGTCCTTCATTCTCGAGAATACTTCCTTTCACAATCAGCATTAGACGGTTTATAAGTCGTAGCGCAAACACATCTCTTTCTTTCTGTCATACCTTGCCATGATATCCCTTTTGTACTACTATTGCTTGTCCTTCCCTAGGTGTGTTTGCGTTTTGCTTCATCATTTGATAATCATCCATCTCCTGCTTTTCATCCGCATTATCTTTCTTCCTATCTATTGTTTATCCAAAAGCTAGTTAGTTCCCTCTGTTTTTCTGTATTGGGCTCTTCTACTTCTTTTTATTTATTTTCTGGCGTGGTTTTGTTTTTCTTGGTTCACAATGTTTTCAACTTGGTATGGTTGGTTTCTTTTCTTTTCTTTTC